>VKKW01000429.1:0-83766 GCA_018350135.1 Citrus trifoliata | reverse complement strand
CGCCTCCCAGTGCTCCTCAAGAGCCTCCTCGGCTCTCTTTCACTTATTCATCCATGATCACAGCTGTTCAGACAGCTCAAGAAGATTTGCCTATTACAGGGTTCAAGTCTGACGGTTTCCCTATTTATCCAGCCAAACAAAATGGGCATTTCCTTTGGGATGTCCCTGGTTCCGGCCACTGTGACCCAGATTGTCCCTGCTGGGATGATTGGGAAGAGGATGATGATTATGTAACCAAAAGGAAAAGAAACCTAAGAAAAAATCTCATGCCTCGTGTCACCACAGTACTCCTACACCACCACAAGATCCTCCTCCATCAGCTCCTTTACCTCTATATAAAAAGGAACTCCAATGGCTTGCAAAGCGTTGCACCTCTACAATCTCCTCACCTGTTCCAGATCCATCTCCACCTCTGAGTTGTATGATGTTTTCATCTGCTTCCTCCGATTATTCTTCCTCTTTTCCTCCTTTAGACACCCCACAGATTCCCAACGAAATGTTGTGTCCAAACATTTTATTCCATCACCCATAACCTCAGCCGGTCATCTTGAACCACCCAAACCTTTTGAATCAGTCCTCAACTGGCAAACTCAAAATGCCAGAGCCCAGAATGATACTTTGTTGAACATACATTCCAAAGTTGAAGAGATCAGTTTACGAACTGAACACCTTGACACGAAGGTTGACTCCATCTCTGCACAACTGCAGCAGATCCACCAGAACCTCTAGTCCAGAATTGTTCAACTTGATTCTGAGTTGCGAACTATGCTTGCCCAACGTTACCATGGCCCAGAATTTGATCAAAAAGAAAGGGAGATCAGACGTTTAAAAGCTGAGCTTGCTCAAATTGAATCTGACAAACAAAAACCTTCCTTTTTTACCTCCTCGCCTCCTATCCCTTCGATTAGTCCAATTACCATCCATTTGCTTCTATGCTTTCTCCTATCCGACAGTATGAGCCTTCTAAGCTGTTTGGTATGACTCATACCCTTTTTCGAGACAACCCATTACCACCACCACCTAAATCTAAACCAAAGCCTAAACCTCAACCACGACCCGTCACAATCAATCCTTCCTCCACTATTATCCCTGACCAACAATCACCGGGCTATACACCAACATCAACATCACCACCTGAACCATCCAAATCCCAACCTCCTACTACATCCAAGGATAAAGAACCTATGCACCAATTCAGTGCCCATACCATTGACCACCCATCTTCCACTGATGACCAAACTTCTGATTCAAATCTAGCCGTTTCAGATAGCCATACTGAGACTGACACCGAATCTTCGGCACCCACCAGTGACTCTGAAAAATCTTATGTTGATATCACCAGAATCCTGATGGCTCAACCTGACCCACAAACCCCTCCATCCTATCAGGATGTTTCCACCAAGCTTTTGAGTTTCTGTCCGGAGTCTCATTCTGAGTTCACCCATCCAAACCCTTTGTGGAAAAATCAGTCTTTCTTTGTTAAGTTACCCTTCAAACTTAATGAAGACATTAATCCCACCAAAGCCACTCATCCAGAAATGAGTCCATCTGACTTACTCTTAGCCCAACAGGAATGTTCTCAATTGTTAGCCCAAGGGTTAATTGAGCCCACAACCTCTCAATGGGGTTGCCAAGCCTTTTATGTTGAAAAGCATTCTGAAATTGTTCGAGGAAAGAAACTCTTAGTCATTGACTACCAGCCCTTAAACATGTTTTGCAAGATGACAAATTTCCCTTACCTCGCCGACAAAGCATGTTTACTTTTCTCAAAAATGCCCAGATCTTTTCAAAATTTGATTTAAAATCAGGTTTTTGGCAATTAGGCATTGAACCCTCTGAGCGATATAAGACAGCCTTTTGCATTCCTAATGCCCATTTCCAATGGACGGTCCTACCCTTTGGTCTCAAAACTGCCCCATCCATTTTTCAAAAATCCATGATCAAAATCTTTCAGCCTCTCCTGTCTAATGCACTGATTTACATTGATGATATTTTACTTTTTTCAGGATCACATGATGACCATCACCGACTACTCAACCAGTTTTATGATATTGTCCAAAGTCATGGAATCATGCTATCTGCCAAGAAAAGCACCATTGCCACAGATACCATCGAATTTCTTGTATGATCATAAAAGATGGCCATTATCAGCCAGGAAAGCACATTGCCCAAGAGTTGCTTCACTTTCCAGATCAACAACTTTCCAAAAAGCAAGTCCAGCAATTTCTTGGAATTATTAATTACATCAGAGACTTTATCCCACATGTGGACCACTACACTCGTCACCTCTCGGCTTTGTTGAAGAAAAAGCCTCCTGAGTGGAATGATGACCACACAAATGTTGTCACTACTCTCAAGAAGATTGCGCAAAATCCGCCTCCTTTAAAGTTGATTGCAGATGGAAAGCGCATACTACAGACAAACGCAAGTGATGAATCATGGGGTGCCATTCTCCTTGAAGAACTCAATGGAAAAGAAACTTTATCGCCTACGCTAGTGGACATTTTTCTGACACACAGCAGCACTACCATAGCGTGTTCAAAGAAATCTTAGCGGTAAAGCATGGCATCAAAAAATTCGAGTACCATCTCATTGGCCACCACTTCCTCACCGAATGGACAGCTCAGCCTTCCCCAATATTCTCAATTTCAAAGGCAAAATTGTTCCAGAAAAGATGTACTCTCGATTAAAAGATTGGTTTTCCAAATATGATTTCTCAGTAAAGCATATAAAGGATCCCAGAACCTTATCCTCCCTGATATGCTATCTAGACTCTCAAAACCAGAGACACCTCCCACTCTGTTTTCCACCACATACCATTTTCCAATTATTGCATGGCTATATCCTTACCTCCCGAAGCTCTTACCAAAAAACCCTTCCCTTGAATAAAACATTCTCCTCTGTTTTTTGCCATCCAAGAGTTTGCAAGAAAAACTGTTTTCTCCGTTTTTTATGAAAGCTTACCTTATGGCTGACTTATTTCATTTTCTACTTTCCATCCTGAAAATCTGTTTCTTACAGGTTTAACCCTTGACCCATCCAGGAAATCACTGAAGATGAGTTATGGTACCTCTGGTGCCTAACTACTCTCTATGCCACCAAGCTCATCCTACCCATTGCCCCTACTTTGTCTCATCTTCTTATCCAGACAAAGCTACCTCTCTCATCTGGACATTACTTGAGTGGTTTTTCAACCAATTCCATGGTGGAGACAAAAGCTCCAACACTTGTCAGAAATCTACAACCTTGATCGTATGCCATTCTCTGAAGCTCAAATGTGGGACATCCGTGTTCATAATTCACAGGCCTTATTTCCAACACCCAGATACACAGTTCTTTTGGACACAGGATTCAGGTATACGAATGGTTCACTGCACCACATCCCGCCATCATTGAAAATGAGATCCAGCCTACTTACATAACTACCTCCACCAGTTAAACCACCAAACTCCGCACATAAGGATATCGTTCACACCTCTTTAGGCCCACAACATGACCTCATCATGATCCCTACTCCATCAGCCAAATCCAAGCCACCATCTACAGGAATTCTTATCAAAGAAGAAAGGCCAGACTACACTGACTTTCTTTTCCAAGATTCTCAAGACCCTTGCGAAGAATTTTCTTCCTCTCAGCCAATACCTTCATCAGTTCCCCCAACCAACAATGGATGAACCTGGACCCTCCGAACCAGGACCATCAACCGACCTTCCAAAAAATCACTCGCCTTCTAAAGTTGACAAAGCCACCCAGATTCCCCTAAGTATACTTCACAGTGTACTCCACGAGCCTATCATTGCCCTAATCCACCATGCCGTGGTCCCTCCTGCCAACATCCTAAACGTCCAAAGCTTCTAAGCAACTTTTTCCGCAAACCGCACCACTCCGGTGATACAGATCCCGATGCAACGGAAAGCTCCTCCGAAGATGACTGCATGAACCTCCACTCTCCCTAAAAGTTATTTGTCTTGTTGTGATTTGTCTTGTTGTCATCATGTCTCGTTTGTCTTGTTGTAATTATGGTTGCTTTTGCTTTTACTTTTGCTTTTGCTTTAAGCTTTTGTCAAAGTCATGCTTTATTAAAGCATCTTTGTCCCTTTGTAATAATTAAAGGTGTGTAATCATGCAACTTTACTTTTACTTTAAAGATAGGGGTCTTGTCCTATCTTCCTGAGATTTCTCATCTATATAAGGAGCTCTCTCCTCCCTTGTAATATAGAAGTTTGACAGAAATAACTCGTGTGTTTTGCTCTCACCATGAACTTCTAAACTCCTCTCTCTCTCTCTGCAAATGAAGTCCTAAAGAAAAGAAAAGGAATAAGGATTTTAAATTTGTTCATTTTGAAACTTAAGCAAGTATGCTCTGCACTTGCCTTTAGCAAGGATCCTGTGCATCAGAAAGCTTTTGATCGTTTTCTTATCTGGTTTGGTACCCTGTTTTGACTAACGAAAGTCTGTTTTGGGTTGTATAACCGAGAAGAAAATGAAAGCTTTCCTGATTCTCCATTTTGGTATCAGAGCCATACCTTTTCTTCATTCTCTCAAAGTGGTATAATTTAAGTCGTTATTCCTGTTTTGATCTTTAGTCTTCAGGCGCAGCGCGAACTCATCCCTCATGGCTTCTACTTCATCCACTCCTGTTACTCTTTCTTCTACTCTTTCTTTGCCTAAATCTTGCACTTCCCATACTGTTGATAAAATTGAAAACCTTGTTGAATATTCCTATATTCCCGAATCAGCTCAAATAAGTGAATCCACCTACCCTCTTATTAGCCCTTATCAATTATACAAACGTCCCAACTCCTTTACCCGTAGCATCCGTACCCTTATCTCTACTAGACGGCCACACCCTAAAGAATATATCCAGTCTTCTCGTCTGGATCAGTGTACTCTCAAAGCCACCTCTGCTGAGCAATATGTCACTCTGGAAATTCCTTCAGAGCTCATTTCAAATTGGAAACGTGAAGGATACACTCATCTTCATCTAGGAGAGCTATACGAGCTGTAATTGGTAAACCTTTGCGCAAATAGGGAATCAGGAAAACTTTCATTTTCTTGTCGGGTTATACAACCTAAAACAGACTGAAGGGTACCAAACCAGATAAGAAAATCTGCAAAAGCTTTCTGATGCACAGGATCCTTGCTAAGGCAAGTGCACAGGATCCTTGCTAAAGGCAAGTGCATAGCATACTTGCTTAAGTTTCAAAATGAACAAATTTAAAAATCCTTTTTTCCTTTTTTTTCTTTAGGACTTCATTTGCAGAGAGAGAGAGGAGTTTAGAAGTTCATGGTGAGAGAAAACACACGAGTTTATTTCTGGTCCACTTTATATTACAAGGGAGGAGAGAGCTCCTTATATAGAGGAGGAATCTCAGGAAGATAGGACATGACCCCTATCTTTTTAAAGTAAAAATAAAAGTTACATGATTACACACCTTTAGTTATTACAAAGGGACAAAGATGCTTTAATAAAGCATGACTTTGACAAAAGCTTAAAGCAAAAGCAAAAGTAAAAAGCAAAAGCAAAAGCAACCATGATTACAACAAGACAAAACGAGACATGATGACTGTTGAGTGTTAGAAAATGCATATTTATAAAGGAGAAAACCGTCATTTTACATTTCAAGTCTTACTAACAACCCTTACTTGTATGTATTTAACCTTCTTGTGATTTAATTACATGTGTTTTATTTTAATTAAGTAATTTTATGTATTTTAGGGGCATTATAATCATTTCACAATAAAGGAGAGATCAGACGGCAAAACGGACATCACTTTTTGAACTCAGGACGGTCGAAACCTTAGGAGGAGTATAAAAGGAAAAATGGCACTATTCACATGTACGGTACTATTCACGGGTACGGTACTATCTACGTTACTGTTCACGACACTGTTCACATAGACGGATCGATGATGTGGCATTGACCGATGATGTGGCATTGACTGATGAGGTGTCACGATCCTGTTGGACTAAAATTCTTATATACTGTTGATGGTGACGTGGCAGCATATCAGTGGACGAAAAATCTCGCGTACGGTGCATGCATCACACAGGATTATTTTCAACCAAACCGCGTTACTGTTCATCCGGTCAAACCGTGTTACTGTTTATCCGCGTGGTCAAACCGTGGACTGTTGACTGATGACGTGGCGCAATCCTGAGCGTCCAAACTGTTTTAATCCGATGGTCATGATTCACTCCATGTATCTATAAAAAGGGGGCCTCCCCCCCTAATTTGATATCTCTGAATCTATTTTTGGGATCCATTTTCTATAATTCCCTCTCTATCTTGTATTTTCTTCGTATTTTAATAAATTTCCATTTTGCCCCTAGTTCATTTATGAGTAGCTAATTTCCTTTCAAGCTTGGGTTGAAGGTGAAGTCTCACATGTGTTATGGGCTTTATTTGGTAAATTTATTTTCTCTTCCCCTCTAGTTTTTGTGGATGTTTTGACTTCTCGTCGACAATAATACTAATCTTGTCTAGTACCTGCCTTGGTTTCACCGGCCCTCTAGTACAAGGTTATTATTATTTGGCACGATAAGCCGTTAGCACCATATTATTAGAGCGTGGTTCATGAGGTGTGGATTCCCCCTTCATGATTTAATTGGCATTAATACGGATTATTTAGCCCATGATGCATGTTGATACGGATCCAGATACCCAAGTACGTCAATTTAATAGATTTTATCTTCAATTCATTCTCGCCATTTCAATTCCAGTTTTAGAATTTATTCTCGTCATTTTAATTTAAGTTTTAGCATATTCCAAATCATTTCCACCATAAATCCAACCACCCATTTACAAAATTAATTCTATACACAATTAAAATTCACCTTCTCGTGGGATCGACACTCGTCACCATTTGTCTATACTACAATAGATTCGTGCGCTTACGAGTACATTAAAATTTGCATAACAATTTTTGGCGCCGTGCCGGGGAGGTAAGTAATTTTAATTCATAGAATTAATTTTTGTGAATAATTTCTTTTAATTGTTTTCTTGTAATTTTTTTTATTTTATTTAAAAAAAAGAAAAAAAAAGTGACTATACATTTAAAGGTTAGTATTTCTTTTCTTTTCTTTAAAATTCTGTAATTTAATTTTCAATTTATTATTTTTTTCTCTTTGTAATTTTTTGTTTATTTATTAATTTAATTTTAGTTAATTTATTTAACGTATTTGTTTTGTGTATTCTTATAGTAAGGTTGTAATAGCGCGATAAGGTTATTATCGTAATCTCTCCCTCTTCTTTATTTTATTTGTTTTGTTTCCATCTTTATTTTTATTTTATTTGTTTTGCATGCATGGTCGTAGGTCATTATTACCTAATCTTGAACCTATAGACCTTGAACTTGAGAAAACACTTCGTACACACAAACAAGTTAAAAACAAAATGGATTTGCAACCACAGGAGAGGCCATTTAAGGACTATTTTAGTCCCTTAGCTAATTTGAGCACATTATGTATAAGATACCCAAATGTAGCTGCTAGGAATTTTGAGTTAAAACCTAGTGTGCTAAATTGTCTCCCCACATTTTATGGCCTAGAAAATGAGGACCCTTATAATCATTTGAATGATTTTCATGCCATTTGTCAAACATTTAAATATGAGAATTTTCAGATGATGATGTTAAACTTAGAATATTCCCATTTTCTTTAAAAGATAGAGCTCGTTCATGGTTAAATACATTACCTGCCAATAGCATTTCATCATGGGAACAAATGGTTACAAAATTTTTTGAATAAATATTTCCCAGTGCATAAAACCAATGCTATTCGCAGGGAAATCTCGGAGTTTACGCAGAGAGAGGACGAGCAATTTTTGAAACATGGGAGAGATTCAATGGGCTACTCTTGAAGTGTCCACATCATGGGTACGAGAAATGGCACCAATGCCAATACTTTTTGGAAGGATTATTGCCGAATGTGCAAGAATGGCTAATGGCAACAAGTGGAGGAGAGCTAATGTCAAAAAGTGCATCAGAAATTTGGGAATTCTTCCAGCGACAAGCGGATAATTCCCAACAACGGAGTCGATCACTCAGGAACACTAGAAGAATTAAGGGAGTAAATGAGGTTCAAATTGGCGAATCAACTTCGGGAATCAAAGAAGTCAAGGAGATGGTTGAAGGTCTTGCTCGACAAATAGCATCGTTATCGACTGCTAAATCAACAGAGGCACATGACCCTGACTCATACTCTGATCAAGCCAATGCCATAGGTGTAATGAGAAAGCCATCAAATTACAACCCATACTCCAACACATATAACCCTGGATGGAGAGACCACCCCCAATTTTTCATGGTCTCAAGGATTCCAACAGAATGGACCAACAGCTCCAGCTCCACCAATGCAACAAATTCCTCAAGTTCCTCAAGCCTCTCAGCCCCCATTCAGACCATACAATCAAAACCAGAACTACACTCAACCCAGACCATGGGAAGATTCATTCCAGAATCTCAAGAATCTTACTCACTCCACGATTGAGCAACAGAACCGCACCATTGATGGACTACGAAATGAGTTGAGAGCAGGCTTCAACTCACAAGCTCAATCAGTTTCAAGCCTCGAGAAGATGGTGGGACAACTTGCTTCTTCAGTTCAGACCTTGGCAATGACTGTTGAGAAGGGTAAATTTCCAAGTCAACCAGTACCTAATCCTAAAGGAGTACATGAAGCAAGTACCAGTTCACCACAACAGCATAGAGAGGTCAAAGCAGTCATGACCTTGCGAAAAGGAAAAGAAGTCGACAACAAAGTGGAGATGCCGGTGACCAAAGAAAATCAAATTGTACCTGTGAATGTTGAGGACTCATCACCGGAGGAGAAAGAAGAAACTAACGCACAAGAATACGTTCCCAAAGCTCCATTCCCCCAGAGGTTAGCTAAAGGCAAGAAGGGAAAATCCACAGGTGAGATTCTCGAAATCTTCAAACAGGTAAGTGTTAATATCCCTTTGCTTGATGCTATTAAACAAGTTCCATCTTATGCCAAGTTTCTTAAAGACCTTTGTACTAAAAAGAGAAATATGCATGTTCAAAAGAAGGCATTTTTAACAGAAAACGTTAGTTCTATACTCCAACATAAAATTCCTTTAAAATGCAAAGACCCAGGCTCCCCACTATCTCTTGTAGCATAGGGAGCCACACAATTGAGAATGCTTTGTTGGATTTAGGAGCTAGTGTAAATTTGTTGCCTTATTCAGTATTTGTGAAACTTGGACTTGGCGAATTACACCCAACTCCAGTGGTGTTACAACTTGCAGATCGGTCCACGAAAATACCTCGTGGTATTGTGGAGGACGTTCTTATCCAGGTAGACAAATTTTATTTTCCTGTTGATTTCATTATCATTGACACTCAACCAATACAGGATTCAAGGAAGCACATCCCCATTATCCTAGGCCGACCTTTCTTGGCAACTGCGGATGCTCACATTCAATGCAGAACTGGAAATATGCAGTTGTCTTTCGGCAATATGACTATGGAACTGAACATCTTCAACATTGCCAAACAACCTCACAGTGCAGATGATGGAATTGTTGATGTGGATTTAATTGAAGCATTAGTTGATGACACTTTTATTTCAAACCTTAGTGATGATCCTTTACAAACATGTTTAACTCACTTTGGTTTGGATTTTGATATTGACAGATCGGTTGAAGAGGTCAACGCCCTACTTGACTTAGCACCATCTATGGACACTAATCAATGGAAGTCAAAAGTTGAACAACTAGCACCATCAGAGAAGAAACTCATCCCATCATCAGAATCACCACCAAAACTTGAGCTCAAACCATTGCCCAACACATTGGAATACACATTTTTGGGGGAAGAAAGTGCTCTACCGGTAATCATCTCTTCATCCCTCAATGACGAACAAAAAGGTAAGTTGTTGGATGTTATAAAAGAGCATAAAAGAGCATTAGAATGGACCATAGCAGACATAAAAGGTATAAACCCTGCAGATTGCATGCATTACATTCACCTTGATGAAAATGCTAAATCTACTAGGGAAATGCAACGTCGGTTAAATCCGAACATGAAAGAAGTTGTTAGAACTGAAGTCCTTAAGCTATTAGACGCAGGTATCGTTTACCCAATTTCTGATAGTTCATGGGTCAGTTCTGTACAAGTTGTCCCCAAAAGTCAGGAGTCACAGTAGTTACTAATGCTGATAATGAATTGATACCAACTAGAGTGACTACAGGATGGTGTGTTTGCATTGATTATAGAAAGTTGAATTCTGTCACACGTAAAGACCATTTTCCTTTACCATTTATCGATCAAATGCTTGATAGATTAGCAGGCCATGAATTTTATTGCTTTCTAGATGGCTACTCAGGATATAATCAGATTCGCATAGCACCAAAAGATCAAGAGAAAACCACTTTCACTTGCCCTTTTGGCACTTTTGCATATAGGAGGATGACATTTGGATTATGTAATGCACCTGCTACTTTTCAACGATGCATGTTGAGCATTTTTTCTGATATGGTTGAACGTTTCCTTGAAGTCTTTATGGATGACTTTTCTGTTTTTGGTGACTCGTTTAATCAATGTTTACATCATTTAACACTAGTTTTGCAGAGATGTATCGAGAAGAACTTGGTCTTAAATTGGGAGAAATGTCATTTTATGGTAAAACAAGGTATTGTTCTCGGTCACATCATTTCGAGCAAAGGTATTGAGGTTGACAAAGCCAAGGTGGATCTCATTTCTAATCTTCCTCCACCCAAAACAGTCAGAGAAGTAAGATCTTTCCTTGGGCATGCTGGTTTTTATAGACGTTTCATTAAAGATTTTAGCAAAGTTTCTAGACCCTTATGCAATTTACTTGCTAAGGATGTATCTTTTGTCTTTGATGATTCATGTCTTGTTGCGTTTGAAAAATTAAAGCATTTGTTGACATTATCACCCATCATTCAGCCCCCAAACTGGAGCTTACCATTTCAGCTCATGTGTGATGCATCTGATTATGCAGTAGGAGCAGTATTAGGATAAAGAGTTGATCGAATTCCCCATGTTATTTACTATGCTAGTATGACATTGAATGATGCACAATTGAACTATTCAACTACTGAAAAAGAAATGCTAGCAGTAGTGTTTGCATTGGAAAAATTTCGATCTTATCTCATTGGTTGTAAAATAATTGTATTCACAGATCATGCTGCTCTGAAATATATCTTCTCACAAAGAAAGATGCAAAAGCTAGACTAATTCATTGGGTGTTACTTTTGCAGGAATTTGACTTGGAATTCAAAGATAAAAAAGGGACAGAAAATGTTGTGGCAGACCATCTCTCTCGTCTACATTTTGACACAATTACAGAGCCATTACCATTGAATGAGTCATTTCCAGATGAACAATTAATGAATGTGGAAGTATTACCTTGGTATGCTGATATAGTTAATTATCTTGTTACAGGTAAACTTCCAGAGCATTGGACCAAGCAAGACAAGGCTAAATTCTTTGCAGAGATAAAGAATTTCTTTTGGGATGACCCATATTTGTTCAAGTATTGTGCAGACCAAATTGTTAGACAATGTGTCCCAGAAAGTGAAATTCATATATCCTTTCATTCTGCCATGAACAAGCTTGTGGAGGCCATTTCAGTGCTAAGAAAACAGCGACTAAAATTTTACAATGTGGTTTTTATTGGCCAACTATATTTCGAGATGCTTACACTTTCTGTTCTTCATGTGATAGGTGTCAACGAATGGGGAGCATTACGCGAAGGAACATGATGCCACTAAATCCAATTTTAGTGGTTGAGATTTTTGACGTATGGGGTATCGACTTCATGGGACCCTTTCCCTCTTCTTTTGGCCATCAATACATATTGGTTGCTGTTGACTGTGTATCAAAATGGGTAGAAGCAATTGCATGTCGAACCAATGATCACAAGGTGGTGATAGGATTTTTTAAAAGCAACATTGTTTCACGGTTTGGATTCCCTAGAGCGATAATCAGTGATGGTGGTGCCCACTTTTGTAACAAAGCATTCAAAGCTCTTTTGACAAAGTATTCAATCACACACAAAGTGGCGACTCCGTATCATCCGCAAACCAGTGGCCAAGTTGAGATCTCCAATCGAGAAATAAACCACATATTAGAAAAAACGGTGAGGCCAGACAGGAAAGATTGGTCATTAAGACTTGATGATGCATTATGGGCATACAGAACGGCTTTTAAGACCCCGATTGGGATGTCACCCTACAGGCTAGTGTATGGAAAAGCTTGCCCCCTACCTGTGGAACTCGAGCATCGTGCATATTGGGCCATCAAGAAATTCAACTTTGACATGCAGCAAGCCAGCTCAGAAAGAAGATTACAACTGGCAGAACTTGAGGAAATTCGCAATGATGCATACGAAAATGCCAAAATTTACAAGCAGCGAATGAAAGTCTTCCACGACAAGCACGTTATGAGAAAATCTTTCACTCCAGGTCAGAAAGTGCTTTTGTTCAATTCTCGCTTGCACCTATTCCCAGGTAAGTTACGCTGTCGATGGTCTGGTCCCTTTATTGTTCATACTGTTTTTCCACATGGGGCAATTGAAATTAAGGACCCAAAAAACGGTGTCACGTTTAAAGTTAACGGTCAAAGATTAAAGCCATATCTAGAGTACCAACCACATGGAGAAGACACCGAAATAAATTTGAGTGACCCACCAGAGTTGAATTGATTTTTTTTTTCTTTTCGTTGATTTGATTTTGTTTTCTTTCTTTATATTATTCTTTTGCTAATTGAAATTATTTTTGCGTAAGCGTGTTTGTTTAACTATTACGTTTTCTCTTATCATTTTTAATCATGAGTACCTTACTTAGAGCGTTCCTCCTGAACATTCTTAAACCACTCCAACGTGTCAAAACTCATCTCAAAAGGCAGATTCAATTTTGTAAAACACAACGCATTTGGGCTCTACAACCACCAGAGTTAGTAGCCTATGTTGAGGGTTTAGAACGCCAACTCAGAGACATTGAGAGAAGTGTTTACGACATCCAGTTGGAGCTTGAGGTAAATTCAATAAGAGGACGATTTTAATTTTCTTTGTGTGTTTTAATTTGTTATTCTGTTTGTGTACTTTAGTTTCTTACCCCGGTGAAGTGGCGGATAACGGTACTCCGTGACAATTAAGTCGGTTACTTCAGTTTCCCATAATAACTGACATTCTGAGGCGAAGGTATGGATAGAAACGAGATCTTAGCGAAGCTTCACAAGCGATTCCCTTCACTTCCTCAGAATGCCCTCCTTACGATCTACAAAGCTCGGTCCGAACGCATGCGATTACTCATGAAGAATAACATACCTGCTGACATCCGTTGGTTAATCGAGGTGAAAGTACGATTGGCAGGTGAGTTACCTCAAAAATTTATTGCATTCATGCCTGGTTGTGGTAAAGGAAATTATGCAAGAAAACGACGAGCTCGAAGAATTTATGTTACTTGTCATAAGTGTGCCAGAATGAGTTGCGGTAGAAACCCATGTTCTTTAGGAATGGTGTCTGATAACAGGGAAGATAAGATCCTTTTGTCTCTTGAAACGCATCCCAGTGGATATGTGCAAGGAGCGATTCTCCAGTTATGGCCATTATTCCAGAAAGAGCATGCACGATATAGTCTCGGGAATCTGACTATAAACGACCCTGTTTGCCAGTTTATAAGAAAACTGCATGGGAAGCCTATCCTCGACCCATAGAGGGCGTTCAAGCCGTTTCTGGACGTAAAACCAGAGGAAGATGTGAGCCACAGTCGCAACTACCTGTAAATATCCTTTTACTTTATTGTTATTTTATTTCATTTCACTGTTGTTTTATTGTTTGCATTATTGTCTTTAATAATTTAATTACTGTTTGCTTTTTCCCTTTTACTGTTTCCTTTTTGACTCACGAGCCATGTGCTTTACGTGTTATTTGACATTGACATGCTACCTCATACACAGCTGTGACCTACTGTCACCAAGACTCTTAAATGTGATTTCTTTTGTCAAGCACTCACAAATTATTTTTGAGAAGTATCACAATGGCAGCTACTCCCAATAGACAATTCAAGAACATTTGTGTGCTTTCTGGATTTACCTATGGCAAACATAAAGAGTTCGTTGAGGCAGCCATAGATCTTGGTCGAAGTATAGCAGCGAGAAAATTACACTTGGTGTATGGAGGAGGTAACCGAGGGTTATCAAAAATGGTCTCAGAAGCAGCTTTTATTAGAGGAAGTCAAGTGTTAGGCATCATCCCAAGAGTCCTAAAACCATTGGGCAGTTCGTCTGACTCATCAACTGGAGAAGAGTTAGTCGTCTCAGGTATGCAAGAAAGAATAACTGAAATGCTTAGTTATGCTGATGCTTTTATTTTCCTTCCAGGAGATCTTGCAACACTAGAGGCACTTATCACACTAGCATCTTGGCCCCATCTGCACATCCACCAGAAACCCATCGGTTTGTTAAATGTCAATAATTTTTATGATGGCTTTATCGCATTTCTTAACCATGCAATAAAAAACTTTTTCATTCCCTCTAATGCGAAAAAACTCTTTATTTGTACTCACACTGCTAATGAGCTACTTGATATGTTACAAGCTTATAAACTGGAGCCGAACCCCTGGACCTTTGTGTTGGAGCGTCCAAATAATGATGGTAACAGTAGCGGCAGTAAGAAGTACAAATTAGATTTAACTCTCCGCTTGTAAATATTTTCTTCTGTGTTGCACCACCCAGGTGATGTCTTCTAAACTTTACTTCTTCCTTTCAAACATTGAGGACAATGTTTCGTTCTGGCTGGGGGGAGAGAATAGTTGACAAATGTGGAATCTTGGTTAAGTTTTTACTAATTTTTTGTTGTAGAAACTAACTGTTGCTAACTTTTTGTGTTGAAGATGGCTGAATATGGAGTGTAGTTACTCTAGAAACGCATCTTCATTGTTCGAAAAAAAAAAACCAAAAAAATTTTAAAAAAAAATTATTTTTCTTTATTAAGTTTTGATGTTCATTTTTCTTCTTCTTTTTATTTTCTCCTCTATAAATATACATTTTCCAACTTTTGAGTCGAAGATGGCTGAATATGGAGTGTAGTGCCTCTAGAAACGCATCTTCTTTAAAAAAAAAAATCATTTTCTTTTTCCATCATTTTAAGTGTAACTTTTCTAATTAGACTTTCTGCATCATTTTCACATTTCTGCATGCATATTTTCTTTTCATGTTTAGAATAGGTTGGGGGGTAGAATGTTGTTTAAAAAAAATAATAATAAAATAAAAAAAAAATTGTATGATTTGTTTTAACATTGGATGACATGATTAATTTCAAATTTTAGTATTTGTATTATCTTTGGTCTTAAGTGATGTTACGCTATTCTTGCTACTTTACATGTTGATGTCGGAGATGAATATGAGTTGCTTGAAGGAATGAACATGTCATAAATAAGTGCCAAGTGAGTTGTTGAGCCTATCATTTTCTTGGAGAGTAACCCTTTTGCCCATTCTCTATACAGCTTAGTAGTTTATTATATTATACACGATCTCTATTTTTCTTTTGAGTTAACTCTTAAAAAAAAATATTGTTGTAAAATAAAAAAAAATGTGTGTTGCTACATTTGGAGGCCCATCTAACTAGTAGATATGGACGATTATTTAGAACCCTAAAAGACGATGGAAAGGCCATCTTTGATCCGTTTGAGCCTTTCTAGCCATCCCTTTTATTAAATATCCATTGTTAACCCTTTTGAGCCTTAAAAAAAACAAAAAAATTTCTTTGTCAACTTATCATCTTGACCCACTCCGATTTGGAGTATTACCCAATTTCTTATAAGTTCTATCACCTATTTATGTTTGAGAAAAATGTAAATAAGTATTTTATTTTTCAGTGAAGTTATACAAAAAAAAATAATAAAACAACAAAACAAAAGTTGTTGTTTCAAAAGAAAAATAAAAAAAATAACAATAAAAGGTGAAATCCACCTTGCATTTTCTGTAAAAAAAAAAAAAATTCTTTGCATTTATTCTCAAACATACACTTTGTTTTCCTTATTTTCCTTTTTTGTTAGCCATGTCCTTAGCCTACGTTACGTCCTAATAAAAGTCCTTCTTGATTTTAGGGAACTATAGTCTGAAGTAGAAGCTAGTTATATAGGCTAAAAAGATGTAGTAATGCATAAAAAAAATTAAAAAAAAAAGATAAATAAATTGGGTTGACTAACATTTTTATTTGACTTAAGATCGTATTATTTCTAAGCTGAGGGCATATTTCTTTCATTTTGGTGAGAGCATGTGATATCACTTCTTTATTATTTTCTCTCTCAAGTACCATTCATTGGAGTGACTATTTTTATTGGGTTTAATTTCTTTGTGAGAGTGTCACTACTTCCAGTGAGAATTTGGGGTTTAACATGTCACTCTTGAAAGTAGCTATAACAAAGTCTACTAGGCTGATTCATGTGGATGGTTGATGTAGATGTGATGTTTCTTTAGACTGGAGATAATGCTTATACTTTTATTTGATTGCTATCATTAATCTGATTGAATAAACACGAGTGTTTCTAAATAAAAAATAAAAAATCATTTTGAATTTGAATTTTGTTTTCGCTTTATTTGCTAGGGACTAGCAATAAGCTGGTTGGGGGGTGTGTTGAGTGTTACAAAATGCATATTTATAAAGGAGAAAACCGTCATTTTACATTTGAAGTCTTACTAACAACCCTTACTTGTATGTATTTAACCTTCTTGTGATTTAATTACATGTGTTTTATTTTAATTAAGTAATTTATGTATTTTAGGGGTATTATAATCATTTCATAATAAAGGAGAGATCAGACGGCAAAACGGACATCACTTTTGAACTCAGGACGGTCGAAAACCTTAGGAAGAGTATAAAAGGAAAAATGGCACTATTCACATGTACGGTACTATTCATGGGTACGGTACTGTCTACGTTACTGTTCATGACACTGTTCACATAGACGGATCGATGACGTGGCATTGACCGATGATGTGGCATTGACTGATGAGGTGTCACGATCCTGTTGGACTAAAATTCTTATATACTGTTGATGGTGACGTGGCAGCATATCAGTGGACGAAAAATCTCGCGTACGGTGCATGCATCACACAGGATTATTTTCAACCAAACCGCGTTACTGTTCATCCAGGTCAAACTGTGTTACTGTTCATCCGCGTGGTCAAACCGTGGACTGTTGACTGATGACGTGGCGCAATCCTGAGCGTCCAAACTGTTTTTAATCCGATGGCCATGATTCAGTCCATGAATCTATAAAAAGGGGGCCTCCCCCCCCTAATTTGATATCTCTGAATCCATTTTTGGGATCCATTTTCTATAATTCCCTCTCTATCTTGTATTTTCTTTGTATTTTAATAAATTCCCATTTTGCCCCTAGTTCAATTATGAGTAGCTAATTTCCTTTCAAGCTTGGGTTGAAGGTGAAGTCTCAACATGTGTCATGGGCTTTATTTGGTAAATTTATTTTCTCTTCCCCTCTAGTTTTTGTGGATGTTTTGACTTCTCGTCGACAAATAATACTAATCTTGTCTAGTACCGCCTTGGTTTCACCGGCCCTCTAGTACAAGGTTATTATTATTTGGCACGATAAGCCGTTAGCACCATATTGATTAGAGCGTGGTTCATGAGGTGTGGATTCCCCCTTCATGATTTAATTGGCATTAATACGGATTATTTAGCCCATGATGCATGTTGATACGGATCCAGATACCCAAGTACGTCAATTTAATAAATTTTATCTTCAATTCATTCTCGCCATTTCAATTCCAGTTTTAGAATTTATTCTCGCCATTTTAATTTAAGTTTTAGCATATTCCAAATCATTTCCACCATAAATCCAACCACCCATTTACAAAATTAATTCTATACACAATTAAAATCCACCTCCTCGTGGGATCGACACTCGTCACCATTAGTCTATACTACAATAGATTCGTGCGCTTGCGAGTACATTAAAATTTGCACAACAATGACAACAAGACAAATCACAACAAGACAAATAACTTTTAGGGAGAGTGGAGGTTCATGTAGTCATCTTCGGAGGAGCTTTCCGTTGCATCGAGATGTGTATCACCGGAGTGGTGCGGTTCGCGGAAAAAGTTACTTGGAAGCTTTGGACGTTTAGGATGTTGGCAGGAGGGACCACGGCATGGTGGATTAGGGCAATGATAGGATCGTGGAGTACATTGTGAAGTATACTTAGGGGAAGTCTGGGTGGCTTTGTCAACTTTAGAAGGCCGAGGTGATTTTTTGGAAGGTCGGGTTGATGGTCCTGGTTCGGAGGGTCCAGGTTCATCCATTGTTGGTTGGGGGAACTGATGAAGGTATTGGCTGAGAGGAAGAAATTCTTCCCAAGGGTCTTGAGAATCTTGGAAAAGAAAGTCAATGTAGTCTGGCCTTTCTTCTTTGATAAGGATTCCTGTGGATGGTGGCTTGGATCTGGCTGATGGAGTAGGGATCATGATGAGGTCATGTTGTGGGCCTAAAGAGGTGTGAACGATATCCTTATGTGGCGGAGTTTGGTGGTTTAACTGGTGGAGGTAGTTATGTAAGGTAGGTTGGATCTCATTTTCAATGATGGCGGGATGTGGTGCAGTGAACCATTCGTATACTTGATCCTGTGTCCAAAAGAACTGTGTATCTGGGTGTTGGAAATAAGGCCTGTGAATTATGAACACGGATGTCCACATTTGAGCTTCAGAGAATGACAATATCTCTCTTGGCAAAATTTTCCAACTCGCCAAAACTTGTCTTGATAAGCTTTGTGAACAGAAACAATTCTTCAAAGACTTGTTGAAAGACAAAGAACCATTCTGAAGTGCCTGCAAAAAGCCTTATCTGCAAATCAAATGCAAACAGAAAAAGGATTGTGATTGCAGTCCCAAAAAGAAAAGGCATTTTCGAAAGTTCAAATCTCCAGAATTTTCATCCAGACCCCGCAAGTCCAGAAAACCTTACAGATTCTTCCAAAAGCGGTCTTCTTCTTCCAAAGACTCCAAACGAAGAAAATCCAGCAGATGTTTTATCTGCAGGAAAAAAGGTCATTTTGCCAAAGATTGCCCCAACAAAAGAGCCAAGTCATTACTCTCCACAACAGGATGAACTGGAATTCTACTTCTCTGAACAAGATGAACCCAATGATGAAACAGTGTTCGCACTCCAACAATCTTCTGATGATTCCGACAGTGACCAGTCCCAAGTCATTTTCCATCAACAGCTCTTGTCCCTTGATACTACAGTTCCTATACCTTCCATCAAACTCCAAATCCTGCCTTCAAAATTCCAAAGGCCCATTCCAGCAATTGGTCTTATCGATACTAGTGCACAGCGCAGTATGTTAAACCCTCATATTCTCCCACCAAACTCCTGGACCCAATCTGAAGAACATTTCAAAGCTGTTAATGGCAAATTGTTCACCACTTCTTTAATTACCAACAAACCCATTGGTATCCAAATTTTCCCTAATTGTGTCATTTGGACCAAAGTCATCGGTTCAACTCTTCTTAATAAAGATATTTTGTTAGGATTTGACATCCTTCACCAGATCAAACACCTTCAAATCATTCCTCATGGAATTCGAGTCAAGTCCATGTTCAAACCATTCACAGACATCTTGAAACTCTACAATCTGTCTGAAACCCCTCCATCCTATCAGGATGTTTCCACCAAGCTTTTGAGTTTCTGTCCGGAGTCTCATTCTGAGTTCACCCATCCAAACCCTTTGTGGAAAAATCAGTCTTTCTTTGTTAAGTTACCCTTCAAACTTAATGAAGACATTAATCTCATCAAAGCCACTCATCCAGGAATGAGTCCATCTGACTTACTCTTAGCCCAACAGGAATGTTCTCAATTGTTAGCCCAAGGGTTAATTGAGCCCACAACCTCTCAATGGGCTTGCCAAGCCTTTTATGTTGAAAAGCATTCTGAAATTGTTCGAGGAAAGAAACGCTTAGTCATTGACTACCAGCCCTTAAACATGTTTTTGCAAGATGACAAATTTCCCTTACCTCGCCGACAAAGCATGTTTACTTATGCCCAGATCTTTTCAAAATTTGATTTAAAATCAGGTTTTTGGCAATTAGGCATTGAACCCTCTGAGCGATATAAGACAGCCTTTTGCATTCCTAATGCCCATTTCCAATGGACGGTCCTACCCTTTGGTCTCAAAACTGCCCCATCCATGATCAAAATCTTTCAGCCTCTCCTGTCTAATGCACTGATTTACATTGATGATATTTTACTTTTTTCAGGATCACATGATGACCATCACCGACTACTCAACCAGTTCTATGATATTGTCCAAAGTCATGGAATCATGCTATCTGCCAAGAAAAGCACCATTGCCACAGATACCATCGAATTTCTTGGTATGATCATAAAAGATGGCCATTACCAGCCAGGAAAGCACATTGCCCAAGAGTTGCTTCACTTTCCAGATCAGCAACTTTCCAAAAAGCAAGTCCAGCAATTTCTTGGAATTATCAATTACATCAGTGACTTTATCCCACATGTGGACCACTACACTCGCCACCTCTCGGCTTTGTTGAAGAAAAAGCCTCCTGAGTGGAATGATGACCACACAAATGCTGTCACTACTCTCAAGAAGATTCCGCAAAATCCGCCTCCTTTAAAGTTGATTGCAGATGGAAAGCGCATACTACAGACAGACGCAAGTGATGAATCATGGGGTGCCATTCTCCTTGAAGAACTCAATGGAAAAGAACACTTTATCGCCTACGCTAGTGGACATTTTTCTGACACACAGCAGCACTACCATAGCGTGTTCAAAGAAATCTTAGCTGTAAAGCATGACATCAAAAAGTTCGAGTACCATCTCATTGGCCACCACTTCCTCATCCGAATGGACAGCTCAGCCTTCCCCAATATTTTCAATTTCAAAGGTAAAACTGTTCCAGAAAAGATGTTACTCCGATTAAAAGATTGGTTTTCCAAATATGATTTCTCAGTAAAGCATATAAAGGGATCTAAGAACCTTATCCCTGATATGCTATCTAGACTCTCAAAACCAGAGACACCTCCCACTCTGTTTTCCACCACATACCATTTTCCAATTATTGTCATGGCTACATCCTTATCTCCCGAAGCTCTTACCAAAAAACCCTTTCCCTTGAATAAAACATTCTCCTCTGTTTTTGCCATCCAAGAGTTTGCAAGAAAAGCTGTTTTCCGTTTTTTTATGAAAGCTTACCTTATGGCTGACTCATTTCCATTTTCTACTTTCCATCCTGAAAATCTGTTTCTTACAGGTTTAACCCTTGACCCATCCAGAGAAATCACTGAAGATGAGTTATGGTACCTCTGGTGCCTAACTACTCTCTATGCCACCAAGCTCATCCTACCCATCGCCCCTACTTTGTCTCATCTTCTTAATCCAGACAAAGCTACCTCTCTCATCTGGACATTACTTGAGTGGTTTTCACCAATTCCATGGTGGAGACAAAAGCTCCAACACTTGTCAGAAATTTACAACCTTGATCGTATGCCATTCTCTGAAGCTCAAATGTGGACATCCGTGTTCATAATTCACAGGCCTTATTTCCAACACCTAGATACACAGTTCTTTTGGACACAGGATCAGGTATACGAATGGTTCACTGCACCACATCCCGCCATCATTGAAAATGAGATCCAGCCTACCTTACATAACTACCTCCACCAGTTAAACCACCAAACTCCGCCACATAAGGATATCGTTCACACCTCCTTAGGCCCACAACATGACCTCATCATGATCCTTACTCCATCAACCAGATCCAAGCCACCATCCACAGGAATTCTTATCAAAGAAGAAAGGCTAGACTACACTGACTTTCTTTTCCAAGATTCTCAAGACCCTTGGGAAGAATTTCTTCCTCTCAGCCAACACCTTCATTAGTTCCCCCAACCAACAATGGATGAACCTGGACCCTCCGAACCAGGACCATCAACCCGACCTTCCAAAAAATCACCTCAGCCTTCTAAAGTTGACAAAGCCACCCAGACTTCCCCTAAATATACTTCACAGTGTACTCCACGAGCCTATCATTGCCCTAATCCACCATGCCGTGGTCCCTCCTGCCAACATCCTAAACGTCCAAAGCTTCCAAGCAACTTTTTCCGCAAACCGCACCACTCCGGTGATACAGATCCCGATGCAACGGAAAGCTCATCCGAAGATGACTACATGAACCTCCACTCTCCCTAAAAGTTATTTGTCTTGCTGTGATTTGTCTTGTTGTCATCATGTCTCGTTTTGTCTTGTTGTAATTATGGTTGCTTTTGCTTTTACTTTTGCTTTTGCTTTAAGCTTTTGTCAAAGTCATGCTTTATTAAAGCATCTTTGTCCCTTTCTAATAATTAAAGGTGTGTAATCATGCAACTTTACTTTTACTTTAAAGATAGGGGTCTTGTCCTATCTTCCTGAGATTTCTCCTCTATATAAGGAGCTCTCTCCTCCCTTGTAATATAGAAGTGGACCAGAAATAAACTCGTGTGTTTTCTCTCACCATGAACTTCTAAACTCCTCTCTCTCTCTGCAAATGAAGTCCTAAAGAAAAGAAAAGGAAAAAAGGATTTTAAATTTGTTCATTTTGAAACTTAAGCAAGTATGCTCTACACTTGCCTTTAGCAAGGATCCTGTGCATCCGAAAGCTTTCACAGATTTCTTATCTGGTTTGGTACCCTTCAGTCTGTTTTGGGTTGTATAACCCGACAAGAAAATGAAAGTTTTCCTGATTCTCCATTTTGGTATCAGAGCCATACCCTTTTTTCATTCTCTCAAAGTGGTATAATTTAAGTCTTTATCCCTGTTTTGACTAACGAAAGTCTGTTTTGGGTTGTATAACCCGAGAAGAAAATGAAAGCTTTCCTGATTCTCCATTTTGGTATAAATTTGTTCATTTTGAAACTTAAGCAAGTATGCTCTGCACTTGCCTTTAGCAAGGATCCTGTGCATCAGAAAGCTTTTGATCGTTTTCTTATCTGGTTTGGTACCCTGTTTTGACTAACGAAAGTCTGTTTTGGGTTGTATAACCCGAGAAGAAAATGAAAGCTTTCCTGATACACTTCCAGAATTAGCAAGATAATCAATATAATACCAAAACCAACTCAAGCATAAATTAAGTGCATATGTCCAACATGAAATATCAGAAGCATAAACACAAAACACATAACACACATAACACAAATAACATCATACACATAAGGCAAATAATATGAAATGAGAGATGTATGTGCGAAAGATCAGAGGGGCAGAAAAAATCTAAGACGGGGGCTGTGAAGACGAGCTGCCGGGGTCATATCCAAAGTAGCCGAGAATGCGATGCTGGCCCGCAAGTAACTCCATCTGCTGATCTGAAATTTGCTCCCGAAAGGTTGCAAAATCATATCGAAGTTGCTGCTGCTGCTGGGACAGGGCATCCACTATGTTGAGAAATTGCTGGAAGCGATCCTTAGGAATAACCAATGCTGCAGGAGGGATGGCAGTCTCGGTAGGCTCGTCATCCTGAGATGCAACTGCTGCTGGTGCTGCAGGTACTACTAGTGCAACAGGTGCTGCTGTGCGGCGAAGAACACGAGGTCTAGCCCCAAGACGGAAATTAGGTAACTCATCCTCGGAGTAGATGTCATTCAACATGCGATCATCCTCTGGTGCAAGCAGTGTGTCTTCATTCTTAGAGGATGTGGTCTTTTCCCATTTTCCACGCTTCTTAAAGAATCCGATGGCAGAAATAATTTCTCGTCCTAGTGTACGAGTCTCGAGAAAAACAGGCTCGACGATAGGAACTCGAAAGTGTTTCAAGATCTTAGTAATGATGCTGCCATAAGGAAAGGATCAGTTGAAGACTTTAGGAGTGAACAGCATATGATATAGAATAGTGTAGGATAAACTCACATGGCAGAATTCACTAAATGAGAGTTCTTTCCTAGCGGTGTACAGATCTAATCCTCCATACGAGATACCCAAAATACTACACAATACGAATTCATTAAAGGCAATGTGAATTCCTCCTACATATGTATAAAGCTCGGCACGACGAGTGGAGGGGAATTCTATGTTAGAATAAAAGACTCTAACTAGATTTTCATAAACTAGTTCTTCAATACTCAATGCTTGCTTCCAATAACTAAGCATTTGAGTAATAGAAGGCCACAAATAGAGATATCTGAAAACTCCGAAATATTAAGAGAAAAAGAGGGAGTTACGGGTTTACCCATGAATTTTTCACGAAACCTCTGAGCAGAAGTGTCATCGGAGAAATGGAGACTTTCAAAGTCTTGAGGGGGAGACCTGGGGGGACTGGAACGTCGCGGAGCAGTGTGCTTGGTACGAGCACGCCTTGGAGGTCGTTCCGCCATGGATGAATTGAGACAAAAATTTGTGGAAATGAAGTTTGAGAGATGAGAGAGTGATTGTGGGTGGAAATGTGATTGAAAAAAAAGGAAGAAATTTGGGTCAAATTAAGCAAAGAAGGTTCGGCTGGTTCTAGGGTTTCAAGAAGAGATTTTTCAATTTTAGAAGAAAAATAAGGATTTGAATTAGTTAAAAGGTTCTAATAATGATAAAAATGGTTTGTAATGCTTCAATTTGGTGAAAAATGACAAGAAAAATGAAGGATTTGAGAGGGGAGAACCAGTGCAGTCGCGGGTTGAAGTGAGAGAGAGAGAGAGAGAGAGAGAGAAATCGGAATGGAGAGGAAGACAAAAACTGTTCAGTTAATACGAGATAATAGCGAGCCATTATAGAGAAAATGGCGAGCTGATAGGGTCCAGAGAGTCCTCCAAAAATCAGCATCATAATGGCGAGCCATTTATAGAGATAACGGCGAGCCAATAGGGTCCAGGATTCTTCCCATTATTTCTGCCCCAAAACGGTTAGCTGTTTATTGAAATAATCGGTAATCCGTTTTCTATAACTTATGATTTCGCACGTTTATTTTGATATTTGGCTACCTATTAATACATTTCAAGATCATTTTATTGATTCAAAATGATTTAAGTGCCAGTTCAATGCATAATTCATGAACATAAATATGTATTGCAACAATTAACTCATATATTTTCAAATATACATACACACCACATGTATATTACTATTGAGCATTCCATAGATATTAAAGCATCAACTCATAAAACAAACAATGTTAATAGACTCAATAGCATGAATAAAGATGTTAATGTGAAAATTTCATCATCCCAAGTTCATGCTGAATTTTTGAAAATTGTTCTTCGCAAAGAGGTTTTGTAAAAATATCGGCAAGTTGATTTTAAGCAGAAATAAACTCTAAAGCAATATCTCTCTTTTGAACATGATCTCTTAAGAAATGATGTCTTATTTCTATATGCTTGGTTTGAGAGTGTTGAATGGGATTCTTTGAAAGATTTATAGCACTAGTATTGTCACACTTAATAAGAATTTGTTCTAGGTTTATACCATAGTCTCTAAGTGTTTGTTTCAGCCCTCGGTAGTTGAAAGTACAACAGAATTTTGTTTCTTACTGAACCATGAAACAAGTGAGTGACCTAAGATATGACAAGTTCCACTAGTGCTTTTTCTATCAACTTTATAACCAGCAAAATCCGCATCCGAAAAGCATGTTAGATCTATATGAGTTCCTCTAGGATACAAAAGTCCAATATCTATGGTTCCACTCAGATAACGAAAAATTCTTTTAACAACAAGTAAATGAGATTCCTTGGGACATGATTGAAATCTTGCACACAAGCATACACTAAACATGATATCGGTCTACTTGCAGTCAAATAAAGTAAAGATCCGATCATACCTCAATACATTTTGATATCCACTTCTTTGCCCTTTTCATCTTTGTTGAGCTTGGTTGTTGTGCTCATTGGTGTATTTTTGGTCTTTGAGTCGTCAATGCCAAATCGTTTGAGTAGATCTCTTACAGACTTGGCTTGATTTATGAATATTCCTTCCTCATTTTGTTTTATTTGCAGCCCAAGGAAGTACTTTAGTTCCCCCATCATACTCATTTCAAATTCATTGCTCATATAAGATGAAAACTCTTTGCACAACAATTCATTAGTAGAACCAAAAATGATATCATCAACATAAATTTGAACAACAAGTATGTCTTTGTTCTTATGTTTAACAAAGAGAGTGGTATCCGCTTTACCCATGGAGAATTCATTTTCTAACAGGAAATTTTTAAGCCTATCATACCATGCTCTAGGTGCTTGTTTTAATCCATACAAAGCTTTAAACAATTTATACACATGATTTAGAAATTTTTTCATTTTTAAAACCAGGGGGTTGTTTTACATACACTTCTTCCATAATATAACCATTTGAAATAAAATGAAATCTTTATGACAAGTAAAAGCCAACAACATTCTAATTGACTCTAGTTTAGCTACGGGTGCAAAAGTTTCATCAAAATCAATTCCTTCTTCTTGGTTGTAACCTTGAGCCACTAATCTAACTTTATTTCTTACAACCACACCGGATTGATCTATTTTATTTCTAAACACCCATTTAGTACCTATGACGGATTGATGTTCCGGTTTAGGAACTAATTCCCACACATTGTTTCTTTCAAATTGATTTAACTCCTCTTGCATTGTCATAATCCAAGATTTATCATTTTTCGCATCCGCAAAAGATTTGGGTTCAATTTGAGAGATAAATGCATTATGTTCACAAGTGTTCTTAAGAGATGATCTAGTAGTAACACCTCGTGAGAGATCTCCTAAAATTACATCTATAGGATGAGAAGAGACATACCTCCACTCCTTGGGGAGTGTTTGGGAAATACCTTGTTGTTGCTCCAGCTCCGTATTTGTTTGTTCTTCTTGTCTATCCTCTTGATTTTCTTGTGGTGCATTTTCTTGAATCTCTTTTGATGATTCTTCTTGTAAGTTTCCATCTGCATCATCATTAGCAACTCCTTTCTCCGCAGAGGAGGGGTTAGACTTATCAAACGTAACATGCATGAATTCTTCCACAACTAAAGTTCTTTTATTATAAACTCTATAAGCTTTGCTTGAGTTTGAATAATCAAGAAAGATGCCAACATCAGATTTTGGATCAAATTTACCAAGATTATCTTTTGTGTTTAAAATAAAACATTTGCACCCAAAAACTTTAAAATAACCAATGTTGGGTTTTCTATCTTTCCAAAACTCATAGGGAGTTTTATTGAGATGTGATCTAATCAACACCCGATTTAAAACATAGCAAGCGGTGTTGATGGCTTCGGCCCACAAATATTTAGGTAATGCATTTTCATTTAACATAGTCCTAGCCATTTCTTGAATAGACCTATTCTTTCTCTCAACAACTCCATTTTGTTGTGGAGTCCTAGGTGATGAAAATTGATGCTCAATGCCAAGATTATTGCAAAAATTCTCAAATGCATGATTTTCAAATTCTCTTCCATGATCACTCCTAATGCATATAATACCATGTCCTTTTTCATTTTGTAATTTCTTATAAAATACTTTAAAAGCATCAAGAGCATCATTCTTATTGGCTAAGAATAGTACCCATGTATATCTAGAATAATCATCCACTATCACAAATGCATAATATTTGCCATTTAGACTAGCATATCTAGATGGCCCAAATAGATCTATGTGGAGGAGTTCAAGAGGTTTTGAAGTAGAAATATGGTTTTTATTTTTTAAAGAAGTTTTGATTTGTTTACCAAATTGACAAGCTTCACAAATCCTATCCTTTTGAAAACCAATTTTCGGAAGACCTTTAACTAAATCATTTTTCAAAATTTTCAAAATCAAATCCATACTAGCATATCCTAACCTTCTATGTCATAGCCAACTATCATCATGTAATGCGAAAAAATATTTATCAAGAGTGGATGCACATTCTATATCAATGGTATAAACATTTCCACATCTATTGCCAACAAACAAGATTTTGCCATCACATGAGTTCTCAATAACACAACTAAATTTATCAAAGATAACTTTATAACCTTTGTCACATAATTGACTAATGCTAATTAAGTTTTCTTTCAAGTTCTCAACCAAACATACATTCTCGATTAGAGTTGAAGAGACTTTACCAACATTTCCAATTCCAAGAATTTTTCCTTTTGAGTTGTCTACAAAAGATACGTCTCCACCATTTTCAATTTTGGTGAAGCTTGAGAACCATGCATAGTTTTCGGTCATGTGCCTTGAACAACCGCTGTCCAAGTACCATTTATTTCTCTTATTCTTTAAGCTCTACAAAGAAAATCTCAAGTTTTAGGTACCCAAAACTTTTTGGGTCCATAATATACATTCCTTTTCACGGGACATCCATATTTCATGTGACCATTTTGATTACAATAATGACAGACAATCTTATGATCAGTTGTGGAGGTATTTTTAACAAAATAATTCTTATAATACTTTTGCTTCAAGTTAGGCTTGTATCCAAGTCCTCCTTTATCAAAAACACATTTTTGTGAGTTAAGCATATTATCTAACATCCTTTGACCATTTGTAAATTTCAAAACAATTTCATTGAAATCATTGTTCTTTTTCTTGAGCATTTCATTTTCATTTTTCAAATCATCCATGTGTGATTCTAAATGCTCATGTGAGGTACTAGGTTTCTCATTTGATAATGCAAGTTCATCATGCAATGTTTTGTTCTCTACTTCTAAGCATGCAATTTTTGCATTTAAAGATTCATTTTCATTTTTAACTTTTGTCATTTCCTTTTTAAGACATACATTCTTTTTATCAATCTTCATCAACTCATTATGCAATTCTTCAAAAGCATCATACAATTCATCATAGGTGGGATCAATTACCTCATTGAGATTATCATCCTCTCCTATTGTCATAAGCGCTAGGTTTGATTCCTCTTGCAATCCTTCTTCATCACTTGAATCTTCTTCGCTATCATCCCATGTTGCAACCATGGCTTTCTTCTTGAGTTTGTTTATAAGTGGACACTCTGATCTTATATGGCCAGGCTTCTTGCACTCATAGCATGTGATCACCTCTTTCTTCTCCCTTTGGTTCTTGAAGTTTCTAAATTTTCTTCGCTCTCCAGTTTTCTTGAAAAACTTTCTGAACCTCCTTGCTAGCATGGCTAACTCTTCATCATCTGGTTCACTACCTCCATCACTCTCATATTTTGAAGCGTTGAGAGCGATGCTTTTCTTCTTCTCCTCATCTCATTTTTCTGCTGCCAAGTCTTCTTCATATGAAATGAGAGAACCAATTAAATCATCAAGAGGTAAAGTATTTAAGTTTTTGGCCTCCTCAATGGCAGTTCTTTTAGGTCTCCATTCTTTTGGAAGTGACCTAATGATTTTTTTTTCTCACTATTTGAGAAGGTAGCCCAAGGCACCTAGAGTGTTCACTATGTCTGTGAATCTAGTATACATAGAATACACATTTTCATTTTGTTCCATTTGGAACAACTCATATTAATGAGTGTATCTATTGATTTTAGACTCTTTAACTTGATTTGTCCCTTCATAGACAACTTCAAGTTTATTCTATATTTCTTGTGCACTTTCACAACTAGATACTCTATGCAATTCTTTATTATCAAGGGCACAAAACAAAGCATTCATGGCCTTGGAGTTTAGAGACATCTTTCTCTTTTCTAACTCACTCCATTGACTCGATGGTTTAGGAATATCATCTCCTACTTCATCTTTAAACGTAGGCATGAATAGACTATCACAAACAACTTCCCAAATTTCATAATCTAAGGCTTGCAAATAGATTCTCATTCTACTTTTCCAATAAGCATAGTCATTACCATCAAAATATGGTCGTCTTGTTGTAGATTGCCCTTCTCTAAAGGTTGAGACATCTAGGGTTGCCATGGATCTTTTACTTTTAGACGATTAAGCCCTAACAAGAGAATAAGGCTCTGATATCAAATGAAATACTAGTTATGCAACCCAAGACGGGGGTGAATTGGAATTCTAAAAATTATTAATTTATAATTAAAAACTCAATGCAAATATGAAACAAAATCAAAGCAATAACAAATGAGTTAACCACAACAAAAAAAAAAGAGTAAAGGAAGAGAGATTCAAACACTGAGATTTTTATGTGGTTCGACCAACCTTGCCTACGTCCACGCCTCCAAGCTTTCCAAGCTTGAGGATTCCACTAAGCAAGCCTCCAAGGCTTCAAATGCTTACACTTGACTTCTAAGGTGTCAATAACCTTTACAACAAGAAATTATCCCAATCTCTTAACCCAAGTGTATCCTAACACTTACAATCACTCAAAGATAAAAGATTATAAACTTATTTTGGCTCTCACAAAATTTAATATTACAAAATAATGCCCAAGATGTGAATAGATGAAGCAAGAATGTGTTTAAAGCTCAATGAAGATTGTTTTCTCAAGTATAAGCTCAGTAGTTGTGTTGTGATCGATCTTTGTTTGAATTTAAATGAGCTTATTTATAGTTGGAGCTGAAAACTAGCAGTTATAGACTGTCTGCACACTGTCGGATCGCCGTTAACTAGATGTCGGATCACCGTTTGATTGGTGAATATGACCGTTGGGCTGATTTTTCAAATTGTCGGATCGCCGTTTAGGTCCAGAGGCTACCCTTCAGTTCTGGTTGATGTCGGCAAGCCGTTTATCAAACTTGTCGGTTCGTTGTTTAGGTCCAGAGACTAATCTCTATTTCTGCTTGATATCGGTGAGCCATTTATTACACATGTCAGATCGTCGTTTAGGTCTAGAGGCTAATCTCTATGTCTGCTTGATATCGGCGAGCCGTTTATTACACATGTCGGATCGCCGTTTAGGTCTAGAGGCTAATCTGTATGTCTGCTTGAAATCGGCGAACCGTTTATTGCATATGCCGGATCGCCGTTTTCCATAAAAACTGCTACAGTGAGCTATTTTGCAAGATGACTGTTTTGACTCCAAATCATTATAGACATACTTTATGAAGCTTGTCAAAGATAGATGAAAATTATGTTGAGCTCTTAAAAGATTAATCAAACTTAATCACGTTTGTTATCATCAAAATGAATAAGGAGTTATTTAAGTTAACACTCACATGGTGGCGTAAACAACTCCAGAATCTGTGTACTTTTCACGGATTAGACAAAATACCAGAACAAGAAGCCAACATGTGGACTACAATCTTCATCGTTCACAGGCTCTACTTCCAGCACCCAGAAGCAAGAGACTACTGGACACAAGACATGGCATATGAATGGGGAACTTACCCTCATCCTTATACCTTCATCTATGATACATCGGTCACCTCCGTTCTCAAAGCCTATCTCATGGAACTTAATAATATTCCTCCACCTGCCATAAACATTCACCACACCTCTATTGGACCATCACACACCCTTGAAATAATTCCAAAAACACAAGGCTGTACTCCGAGTTGAAGTTCAAGTCCTCAAGGAATCCTTGTCATGGAACAACGTCCTAATTACACCAACGTCTTATTCCAAAATGCTCAGGACCCATGGGAAGATTTTTAGTCCCTTCTCCATACTGAAAATCCCTATTATACTGTCACCAACCCATCCTCTCCTACTGCATCTACGTCACAGTACATGTCTGAAGCTGATGAAGAAAAATATCAGCAAGCTGAGGCGTATCTAGACCAGAGATAGATACATCGGCACAAGCGCCAATTTGAGAAACAGACAGGAGACGTGTCACCATCGCGCTATCCATCTACTCTATGATGACAATTTTTCGCCATTACACAGCTTTTGATGCAGCAGCCCATGTGACTCTCGTTTGCTTTGCATGTTTTATGTAAAAGTCTTAGTCGGTGTGCTTTACTTTCTAAAAGCATGTGCATGTTTGTCGATTATAATCATTTAGGGGGTCTTGTCCTTGATGATTTTCTATATAAGGCACCTTATGCTTCAGTTGTACGTAGGAGTTATTCAAAAATAAAATCTCAGTTTCAGTTTTCTCCAAATCATGTTTCTCTAAACATCTTATCTCTTCTAGGAATCAAAGAAATTATTTGGGTTAATAATGATGCGCTCACCTCTAATTCTCCATACTGAGTATGCTCTGCACTTGCCTTAAGCCTAAGGATCTTGTGCATCAGAAAGGTCATGTTTTATCCTCCAAAACTGATTTTTATAAAATGAAAGTGTTTTCTCACAATGTTCACCCTCTTTGAAGGCCATGAGTGCCGTGTTTTTCGGCTGGTATCGTGAAAAACTGTTTTCAAATATGATTTTCGGATTTGGTATTTGATGGATAAGTGTATATCGGCTGGAAACCAGAACTTGCGGGCTACTGGCCCTAAGGACAGACTTTGTTCTGTTGTAGATCTGGTGTAACAATGCCACGTACAACTACCCACTGCAAATGGGTATATCAAACCATGAGATTATGATGGGTTTAGTTGTGTTTCTATAAAAAAAATAAACATCTTAAGTTCATTTATGTAATAATAATGTTTTGAAACATATAAAGAATCACTATGTGTCTTTTATATTTTGTAACAAAGTTTCTACTTGTCATGTAAAACATTTAAGAATCTATATTTATATTAAAAAGTAATAAATTTAAATATTTGGAAATAAATCAACTTATTTTAGTTATAAAAGTGGAGTGTTCCATGAGCAGTTTAACATTAAGGGTCGAGATTAAGTCGAGTATTCCATGAGCAGTTTAACATTAAGAGTCGAGATTAAGGCATACTTGCGGGAAAGTGCATCTGCAACGACGTTATCCTTACCTTGCTTATAACGAATGACATATGGAAACATCTTCATGAATTCCACCCAATAAGCATGCCTCTTGTGTTGTGAAGAGATTGAGGACAAGGCTTTCACAAGCACCTAAGGTAAGGTATATCTAGTTCCCATCGAACCCATCATAAGATCTCATTAAAAGAAATTCAAAAAAGTGCTTAATGGGCTAATTCAAGCAACTTAGGCTCAAAAACATTTGTGGACGCCCATTGAAGGAATTGCACATGATATTCAGACCACCAAATGCATGATTCAGGCTCTTGAATTTTTTTAATTATCACTTCCATGAAATCGGCAAGTTAGCTTGTACATTATGGTTAGAAAATATGCCACTTTCCCTTTCGGATACTTTCCCCTTTTTTTGAGGAGTCAAGTGGCGAGAAAAATTAGCTAATGATCTTTTAATTGCCTGGTTTCCATAATTAAAAGAGTGCGCATTTAGAATTTATGTAAGGCATTTAAGCCATTTACGAGACTTTCTTTATTTCCTTAGATTAGGTGTTTTCTTTGGAAATTGATTTTGATTTGATTTTAATTTGGGATTTATTTTTGAAAATTCTAAGGGCAATTATGGGATGGAAATTCTTGTAACCAGCCCTATATGATGTGCTTGTATCCAATAAGAAAAGATAGATAAATTGGCTTGAGAGTTTAATTCTTGTTAGTTTTTAAACTAACTTTTTGCACTTTCTGGATTTTCGTGGCATTCAAATCCTTGACTTATCAATCAGAACATCCATAACTGATTGTGGCATCCTCTCACATACCAAAGTTCGAGCCTTCATAGAGCATCAGGTTGAAGTTTTATTCAACTCCAGATTTAGAATTCGATCTTAGAGACAAAATTAGTTAGGGTCGTGTAAGTTCTTTGGTGGAGTTCATATCGTGTTGACCTTTAAGGTGTTTCAAAGACTCATGATCAATGTAAATTGTTGTGCAAATTTTAATGTATTCGCAAGCGCACGAATCTATTGTAATATAGATTCAATGTGACGAGTGTCGATCCCACGAGGAGGTGGATTTTAATTGTGTTTAGAATTAATTTTGTAAATGGATGGTTGGATTTGTGATGGAAATGATTTGAAATATGCTAAAACTTAAATTAAAATGGCGAGAATAAATTCTAAAATTGGAATTGAAATGACAAGAATAAATTGAAGAGAATTCTATTGAAATGACGTACTTGGGTATCATGATCCGTATCAACATGCATCATGTGCTAAATAATCCTTATTAATGCCAATTAAATCATGAGGGGTGAATCCACACCTCATGAACCACGCTCTAATCAATATGGTGCTAAGGGCTTATCGTGCCAAATAATAATAACCTTGTATTAGAGGGCCGGTGAAACCAAGGCGGTAGTAGACAAGATTAGTATTATTTGTCGACGAGAAGTCAAAACATCTACAAAAACTAGAGGGGAAGAGAAAATAAATTTTCCCAAATAAAGCCCATGACACATGTTGAGACTTCACCATCAACCCAAGCTTGAAAGGAAATTAACTACTCATAATTGAAATACGGGCAAAATGGGAATTTATTAAAATACGAAGAAAATACAAGATAGAGAAGGAATTACAGAGAATGGATCCCAAAAATGGATTCAGAGATATCAAATTAGGGGAGGGAGGCCCCCTTTTTATAGATACATGGAGTAAATCATGGCCATCGGATTAAAAACAGTTTGGACGCTCAGGATTGCGCCACGTCATCAATCAACAGTACGCGGTTTGACCACGCGGATGAACAGTAGCACGGTTTGATTGAAAATAATCATGTGTAATGCATGCACCGCACACGAGATTTTTCGTCCACTGATATGCTGCCACGTCACCATCAACAGTATATAAGAATTTTAATCCAACAAGATCGTGACACCTCATCAGTCAATGCCACATCATCGGTCAATGCCATGTCATCGGTCCGTCTATGTGAATAGTGGTGAACAGTAACGTAGACAGTACCGTACACGTGAATAGTACCGTACATGTGAATAGTATCATTTTTCCTTTTATACTCCTCCTAAGGTTTTCGACCATCCTGAGTTCAAAAGTGATGTCCGTTTTACCGTCTGATCTCTCCTTTATTGTGAAATGACTATAATGCCCCTAAAATACATAAAATACTTAATTAAAATAAAACACACGTAATTAAATCACAAGAAGGTTAAATACATAAAAGTGAGGGTTGTTAGTAAGACTTGAAATATAAAATGACGGTTTTCTCCTTTATAAATATGCATTTTCTAACACTCAACACACCCCCAACCAGTTTATTGCTACTCCCTAGCAAATAAAGCGAAAACAAAATTCAACTTCAAAATTTTTTTTTTTAAATTTTTTTAGAAACACTCGTGTTTATTCAATCAGATTAATAATAGCAATCAAATAAAAATATAAGCATTAACTCCAGTCTAAAGCAACATCACACCCACATCAACCATCCACATGAATCAGCCCAGTAGACTTTGTTATAGTTACTTTCAAGAATAACATGTCAAACCCCAAAATTTCACGGGAAGTAGTGACACTCTCACAAAGAAATTATACCCAATAAAAATAGTCTCTTCAATGAATGGTACTTGAGAGAGAAAATAATAAAGAAGTGATATCACATGCTCTCACCAACATGAAAGAAATATGCCCTCAGCTTAGAAATAATAGGATCTCAAATCAAATAAAAATGCTAGTCAACCCAATTTATTTATCTTTTCTTTTTTTTTATTACTATGCACCACTACATCTTTTTAGCCCATATAACTAACTTCTACTTCAAACTATAGTTCCCTAAAATCAAGAAGGACTTTTATTATGACATAACGTAGGTTAGGGACATGGCTAACAAAGAAGGGAAATAAGGAAAACAAAGTGTATGTTTGAGAAAAATGCAGAATTTTTTTTTTGAAAGTTGCAAGGTGGATTTCACCTATTATTGTTATTTTTATTCTTTTGAAACAACAACTTTTGTTTTGTTTTGTTTTTGTTTTTTTTTGTTGGCATAACTTCACTGAACAAAATAATTATTTACATTTTCTCAAACATAAATAGGTGATGGAATTTATGAGACATCAGGTAATACTCCAAATCGGAGTGGGTCAAGAGAATAAATTGACAAAGAAAAGGTTTTTTTTTTTAAAGGCTCAAGAGGGTTAACTATGGATATTTAATAAAAGGGATGGCTAGAAAGGCTCAAACGGATCAAAGATGGCCTTTCCATCGTCTTTTAGGGCTCTAAATAATCATCCATATCTACTAGTTAGATGGGCCTCCCAATGTAGCAACACACATTCTTTTTTTTTTCTTTTTTTTATTTTACAATTTTTTTTAAGGGTTAACTTAAAAGAAATCTAGAGATCGTGTATAAAATAATAAACTGCTAAGCTGTATGAAGAATGGGCAAAAGGGTTACTCTCCAAGAAAAATAATAGGCTCAAAAACTCACTTGGCACTTATTTATGACATGTTCATTCCTTCAAGCAACTCATATTTATCTCCGACATCAACATATAGAGTAGCAAACATATTGTAACATCACTTAAGACCAAAGATAATACAAATACTAAAATTTAAAATTCATCATGTCATCCAATATTAAAACAAATCACACAATTTTTTTTTTAAACAACATTCTACCCCCCAACCTATTTTAAGCATGAAAGGAAAATATGCATGCAGAAATTTGAAAATGATGCAGAAAAATTAGAAAAAGTACACTTAAAATGATAGAAAAAGAAATTTTTTTTTTTACTTAGAAGATGCGTTTCTAGAGGCACTACACTCCATATTCAGCCATCTTCGACTCAAAAGTTGGAAAATGTATATTTATGGAGGAGAACTTAAAAAGAAGAAGAAAAATGAACATAAAAACTTAATAAAGAAAAAATGTCTGATTTTTTTTTATTTTTTTATTATATTTTTTTTAATGTTTTTTTCAAACGATGAAGATGCGTTTCTAGAGTCACTACACTCAATATTCAACCATCTTCAACACAAAACGTTAGCAACAGTTAGTTTGTACAATAAAAAATTAGTAAAAACTTAACAAAGATTCCACAATATAATTTGTACTTCATACTGCTGCTACTGTTACCATTATTATTTGGACGCTCCAACACAAAGGTCCAGGGGTCTAGCTCCGGTCTATGAGCTTGTAACAGATCAAGTAGCTAATTAGTAGTGTGAGCACAAATAAAGAGTTTTTTCGCATTAGAGGGAATGAAATAGTTTTTTATTGCATGGTTAAGAAATGCGATAAAGCCATCATAAAAGTTATTGACATTTAACAAACCGATGGGTTTCTAGTGGATGTGCAGATGGGCCCAAGATGCTAGTGTGATAAGTGCCTCTAGTGTTGCAAGATCTCCTGGAAGGAAAATAAAAGCATCAGCATGATTAAGCATTTCAGTTATTCTTTCTTGCATACCTGAGACGACTAACTCTTCCTCAGTTGATGAGTCAGACGAACTGCCTAATGGTTTTAGGACTCTTGGGATGATGCCTAACACTTGACTTCCTCTGATAAAAGCTGCTTCTGAGACCATTTTTGATAACCCTCGGTTACCTCCTCCATATACCAAGTGTAATTTTCTCGTTCCTATACTTCGACCAAGATCTATGGCTGCCTCCACGAACTCTTTATGTTTGCCATAGTTAAATCCAGAAAGCACACAAATGTTCTTGAATTGTCGATTTGGAGTAGATGCCATTTGGATACTTCTCAAAAAACAATTTGTGAGTGCTTGACAAAAAATCACATTTAAGAGTCTTGGTGACAGTGGATCACAGTTGTGTATAAGGTAACATGTTAGTGTCAAAAAACGTGTAAAGCACATGGCTCGCGAGTCAAAAAAGAAATAGTAAAAAGGAAAAAGCAAACAGTAACAAAATTATTAAAGACAATAAACCAAACACTAAAACAACAGTGAAATAAAATAACAGTAAAGTAAAATGATATTTACAGGTAGTTGCGACTATGGCTCACATCTTCCTCTGGTTTTACGTCCAGAAACGGCTTGAACGCCCTCTATGGGTCGAGGATAGGCTTTCCATCCAGTTTTCTTATAAACTGGCAAACAGGGTCATTTATAGTCAGATTCCCGAGACTATATTGTGCATGCTCTTTCTGGAATAATGGCCATAACTGGAGCATCGCTCCTTGCACATATCCACTAGGATGCGTTTCAAGAGACAAAAGGATATCATCCAATGACTCCTTATTGAAGCCATCCCTAATGAATTGAATCTTATTTTCCCTGTTATCAGACGCCATTCCTAAAGAACATGGTTTTTTACCGCAACTCATTCTGGCACACTTATGACAAGCAACAGAAATTCTTTGAGCTCGTCGTCTTCTTTCATAATTTTCTTTACCACAACCAGGCATGTATGCAATAAATTTCGGAGGTAACTCACCTGTCAATAGTACTTTAGCTTCGATTAACCAACGGATGTCAGCAGTTATGTTATTCCTCATGAGTAATCGCATGCGTTCGTAAGGAGGGCATTCTGAGGAAGTGAAGGGAATCGCTTGTGAAGCTTTGCTAAGATCTCGTTTCTGTCCATACCTTCGCCTCAGAATATCAGTTATTATGGGAAAACTGAAGTAACTGACTTGATTGTCACGGAGTACCGTTATCCGCCACTTTACCGGGGTAACAAACTAAAGCACACAAACAGAAAAAACAAATTAAAACACACAAAGAAAATTAAAATCGTCCTCTTATTGAATTTACCTAAAGCTCTAATTGGATGTCGTAAACACTTCTCTCAATGTCTCTGAGTTGTCTTTCTAAACCTTCAACATAGGCTACTAACTCTGATGGTTGCAGAGCCCAAATACGATGTGTTTTACAAAATTGAATCTGCCTTTTGAGATGAGTTTTGACACGTTGAAGTGGTTTAAGAATGTTCAGGAGGAACGGTCTAAGTAAGGTACTCATGATTAAAAATGATAAGAGAAAACTTAATAGTTAAACAAACACACTTATGCAAAAATAATTTCAATTAGCAAAAGAATAATATAAAGAAAGAAAAAAAATCAAATCAACGAAAAGAGAAAAAAAATTCAATTCAAATTTGGTGGGTCACTCAAATTTATTTCGGTGTCTTCTCCATGTGGTTGGTACTCTAAATATGGCTTTAATCTTTGACCATTAACTTTAAACGTGACACCGTTCTTTGGGTCCTTAATTTCAATTGCCCCATGTCGAAAAACAGTACGAACAATAAATGAACAAACCATCGAGAGCGTAACTTACCTGGGAATAGGTGCAAGCGAGAATTGAATAAAAGCACTTTCTGACCTAGGGTGAAAGATTTTCTCATAATTTGCTTGTCATGGAAGACTTTCATTCGTTGCTTGTAAATCTTGGCATTTTCGTATGCATCATTGCGAATTTCTTCAAGTGCCAGTTGTAATCTTCTTTCTGAGCTGGCTTTCTGTATGTCAAAGTTGAATTTCTTGATGGCCCAATACGCACGATGCTCGAGTTCCACAGGTAGGTGGCAAGCTTTTCCATATACTAGCCTGTAAGGTGACATCCCAATCGGGGTCTTGAAAGTCGTTCTATATGCCCATAATGCATCATTAAGTCTTAATGACCAATCTTTTCTGTCCGACCTCACTGTTTTTTCTAATATGTGCTTTATTTCTCGATTGGAGATCTCAAGTTGGCCACTGGTTTGCGGATGATACGGGGTCGCTACTTTGTGAGTGATTGAATACTTTGTCAAACGAGTTTTGAATGCTTTGTTACAAAAGTGGGCGCCACCATCACTGATTATTGCTCGAGGGAATCCAAAGCGTGAAACAATGTTGCTTTTTAAAAATCCTATCACCACCTTATGATCATTGGTTCTGCATGGAATTGCTTATACCCATTTCGATACGTAGTCAACAGCAACCAATATGTATTGATGGCCAAAAGAAGGGGGAAAGGGACCCATGAAGTCGATACCCCATACGTAAAAAATCTCAACCACTAAAATTGGATTTAGTGGCATCATATTCCTTCGTATAATGCTCCCCATTCGTTGACACCTATCACATGAAGAACAGAAAGTGTAAGCATCTCGAAATATAGTTGGCCAATAAAAACCACATTGTAAAACTTTAGTTACTTTCTTAGCATTGAAATGGCCTCCACAAGCTTGTTCATGGCAGAATGAAAGGATATTCTGAATTTCACTTTCTGGGACACATTGTCTAATAATTTGGTCTGCTCAATACTTGAACAAATACGGGTCATCCCAAAAGAAATTCTTTATCTCTGCAAAGAATTTAGCCTTGTCTTGCTTGGCCCAATGCTCTGGAAGTTTACCTGTAACAAGATAATTAACTATATCAGCATACTAAGGTAATACTTCCACATTCATTAATTGTTCATCTGGAAATGACTTATTCAATATTAATGGCTCTGTAATTGTGTCAAAATGGAGACAAGAGAGATGATCCGCCACAACATTCTCTGTGCCTTTCTTATCTTTGAATTCCAAGTCAAATTCTTGCAAAAGTAACACCCAACGAATTAGTCTAGCTTTTGCATATTTCTTTGTGAGAAGATATTTAAGAGCAGCATGATCCGTGTATACAATTATTTTACAACCAATGAGATAAGATCGAAATTTTTCTAATGCAAACACTACTGCTAGTATTTCTTTTTCAGTAGTTGAATAGTTCAACTGTGCATCATTCAATGTCATACTGGCATAGTAAATAACATGGGGAATTCGATCAACCCTTTGTCCTAATACTGCTCCAACTGCATAATCAGATGCATCACACATGAGTTCAAATGGTAAGCTCCAGTTTGGGGGTTGAATGATGGGTGATGATGTCAACAACTGCTTTTGCTTTTCAAATGCCACAAGACATGAATCATCAAAGATAAAAGGTACATCCTTAGTAAGTAAATTGCATAAGGGTCTAGAAACTTTGCTAAAATCTTTAATGAAACGTTTATAGAAACCAGCATGCCCAAGGAAAGATCTTACTTCTCTGACTGTTTTGGGTGGAGGAAGATTAGAAATGAGATCCACCTTGGCTTTGTCAACCTCAATACCTTTGCTCGAAATGATGTGACCGAGAACAATACCTTGTTTTACCATGGCATTTCTCCCAATTTAAGACCAAGTTCTTCTCGATGCATCTCTGCAAAACTAGTGTTAGATGATGTAAACATTTATCAAACGAGTCACCAAAGATAGAAAAGTCATCCATAAAGACTTCAAGGAATCGTTTAACCATATCAGAAAAAATGCTCAACATGTATCGTTGAAATATAGCAGGTGCATTACATATTCCAAATGGCATTCTGCTATATGCAAAAGTGCCAAAAGGGCAAGTGAAAGTGGTTTTCTCTTGATCTTTTGGTGCTATGGGAATCTGATTATATCTTGAGTAGCCATCTAGAAAGTAATAAAATTCATGGCCTGCTAATTTATCAAGCATTTGATCAATAAATGGTAAAGGAAAATGGTCTTTACGTGTGACAGAATTCAATTTTCTATAATCAATGCATACACGCCATCCTGTAGTTACTCTAGTGGGTATCAATTCATTATCAGCATTGGTAACTACTGTGACTCCTGACTTTTTAGGGACAACTTGTACAGGACTGACCCATGAACTATCAGAAATTGGGTAAATGATACCTGCGTCTAATAGCTTAAGGACTTCAATTCTAACAACTTCTTTCATATTAGGATTTAACCGACGTTGCATTTCCCTAGTAGATTTAGCATTTTCATCAAGGTGAATGTAATGCATGCAGTCTATTAGGTTTATACATTTTATGTCTGCTATGGTCCATCCTAATGCTCCTTTATGCTCTTTTAAAACATCCAACAACTTACCTTTTTGTTCGTCATTGAGGAATGATGAGATGATTACCGGTAGAGTACTTTCTTCTCCCAAAAATGTGTATTCCAACGTATTGGGCAATGGTTTGAGCTCGAGTTTCGGTGGTGATTCTGATGATAGGATGAGTTTCTTCTCTGATGGTGCTAGTTGTTCAACTCTTGACTTCCATTTATTGGTGTCCATAGATGGTGCTGAGTCAAGTAGAGCGTTGACTTCATTGACTGATCTGTTAATATCAAAATCAAAACCAAAGTGAGTTAAGCATGTCTGTAAAAGATCATCACTAAGGTTTGAAAGAAAAGTATTATCAACTATTATTTCTATTAAATCCACATCAACAATTCCATCATCTGCACTGTGAGGTTGTTTGGCAATGTTGAAGATGTTCAGCTCCATAGTCATGTTGCCGAAGGACAACTGCATATTTCCAGTCCTGCATTGAATGTGAGCATCCGCAGTTGCCAAGAAAGGTCGACCTAGAATAATGGGGATGTGCTTCCTCGAATCCTGTATAGGTTGAGTGTCAATTACAATGAAATCAACAGGAAAATAAAACTTGTCTACCTGGATAAGCACGTCCTCTACAATACCACGAGGTATTTTCGTAGACCGATCTGCAAGTTGTAACACCACTGGAGTTGGGTGTAATTCTCCCAGTCCAAGTTTCACAAATACTGAATAAGGCAACAAATTTACACTAGCTCTTAAATCCAACAAAGCATTCTCAATTGTGTGGTTCCCTATACTACATGAGATAGTGGGGGATCCTGTGTCTTTGCATTTTAGAGGAATTTTATGTTGGAGTATAGAACTAACGTTTTCGGTTAAAAATGCCTTCTTTTGAACATGCATATTTCTCTTTTTAGTACAAAGGTCTTTAAGAAACTTGGCATAAGATGGAACTTGTTTAATAACATCAAGTAAAGGGATGTTAACACTTACCTGTTTGAAGATTTCAAGAATGTCACCTGTGGATTTTCCCTTCTTGCCTTTAGCTAACCTCTGAGGAAATGGAGCTTTCGGAACGTATTCTCGTGGTTTGGTTTCTTTTTTCTCCTTCGGTGATGAGTCATCAACATTCACAGGTACAATTTGATTTTCTTTGATCACCGGCATCTCCACTTTGTTGTCGACTTCTTTTCCTTTTCGTAAGGTCATGACTACTTTGACTTCTCCATGCTGGTGTGGTGAACTAGTACTTGCTTCATGTACTCCTTTAGGATTAGGCACTGGTTGACTTGGAAACTTGCCTTTCTCAACAGTCATTGCCAAGGTCTGAACTGAAGAAGCAAGCTGTCCCACCATCTTCTCGAGGCTTGAAACTGATTGGGCTTGTGGGTTGAAGCCTGCTCTCAACTCATTTCGTAGTCCATCAATAGTGCGGTTCTATTGCTCAATCGTGGAGTGAGTAAAATTCTTGAGATTCTGGAATGAATCCTCCCATGGTCTGAGTTGAGAGTAATTCTGATTCTGATTGTATGGTCTAAATGGGGGCTGAGAGGCTTGAAGATTTTGAGGAATTTGTTGCATTGGTGGAGCTGGAGCTGTGTTGTGAAAATTTTAATGTACTCGCAAGCACACGAATCTAGAAATATAATAGTGATAACGAGGTCGATCCCACAGGGATTGTTATAAATTGAAAAGTCTAATTTAAATCTAAAATTAATATTAATTCTAACCTAGTTGATCAAATTGAGTTTTAAGAGAAATTAAACTAATTAAACTAAGGAAGGAATGAAAATAAAGGAGAATTCAATAAGATAAGAATTACCAAGGTTTTAGAATCCACCACTATTCAACTAATAATTATCTAAATATTCATTAATCCCCAATTTTAGAGTGACAACTTGAAATCAATCTATGTCATCTCATGGATATAACAATTAAGCCCAAATAAAATTAATCTTGTGTAGGTTCTTTTTCTGCTTAATAATATGATATCTAAGCATCCCATGTAAACATATTGAATAACAAAGAGTCAAAGTTTTCCTAAGCACTCTAAGTAAACAATTTAATGAAAGACATAAAATCAAAGACAATCATGTATAAACTTTATAGATCCAAGCATAGATTTAATCAAATATTAATCCTAACAATCAATAATGCATGACAGAATTGATGAAAAGATTTTATTAACATCCAATTAATCATGTGAAATAAAAACCATAATCATCAAAGAACATATATAAGGAATTAATTAAATAAAAAGATAATTATTTCATTGAATAGGGTTTCATCCTTAACTTCAGTATAAAAAAATTAGCTAGAGATACTTGAATTGGGAGCGACAAAATAACTAAAACCAGCCATGGAAACCGAAATATTGTTGTTGCCGATTGCTCTCTTCCAGCCCTCTTGTTTCCGTCCTCTGGCGGCTCTCCCTTCTCCAAAAGCCAAAAGTTCCTTTTATAATCTTTGAAATGGGCCCCACCTCTTAAATCATAAAGCCAAAAGGCTTGCCCTTTTATTTGCCATAGCTCTCACACGTGATCACCCTTAGCATTGCTTTAGGATTCCTTTTCCAATTATGAAACAAAGCTTCCATAATAATGCCACCATAAGCCATTAATTCCACTTTTGAAAGTCAAGTGTGGGCCCCATTTAAATTGCTTTCCAAATATTACAAAACCATGCACGTGTAACTTAAGTAAGCTAAAGCCAATGTTATGCTTAAATTCTTCTTCATGTGCTAGATCAATTAATTTACTAGCTTCGGTTTCTTCGGCTTCACTTCCACAAGCATGTATGTCTAATTGCTTCTGAAATCAATTAATTAACGCTTCCAAAATTGAGCTCCCTTATATCTTTTTTTATCCATAATCTCCAATTAATTCCCTATTCAATAAAATAATTTAATTAATTAAAAATAACAAATAAAAATAACTAGTAATTATATAATTAAGGGTAAAATATGTATATAAATTATACTCATCAAGCTGCTGGTCCATTCTGTTGGAATCCTTGAGACCATGAAAAATCGAGGTGGTCTCTCCATCCAGGGTTATATGTGTTGGAGTATGAGTTGTAATTTGATGGCTTTCTCATTACACCTATGACATTGGCTTGATCTAAGTATGAGTCATGGTCATGTGGTTCTGTTGGTTTAGTAGTCGATAACGATGCTATTTGTCGAGCAAGACCTTCAACCATCCCTTGACTTCTTTGATTCCCGAAGTGACTCGCCAATTTGAACCTCATTTACTCCCTTAATTCTTCTAGTATTCCTGAGTGATCGACTTCGTTGTTGGGAATTATCCGCTTGTCGCTGGAAGAATTCCCAAATCTCTTATGCACTTTTTGACATTAGCTCTCCTCCACTTGTTGCCATTAGACATTCTTGCACATTCGGCAATAATCCCTCCAAAAAGTATTGGCATTGGTGCCATTTCTCGTACCTATGATGTGGACACTTCAAGAGTAGCCCATTGAATCACTCCCATGTTTCCAAAAATTGCTCGTCTTCTCTCTGTGTAAATTCTGAAATTTCCCTGCGAATAGAATTGGTTTTATGCACTGGGAAATATTTATTCAAAAATTTCGTTACCATTTGTTCCCATGATGCAATGCTATTAGCAGGTAATGTATTAAGTTATGAACGAGCTCTATCCTTTAAAGAAAATGGGAATAGTCTAAGTTTTACATCATCATCTGAAAAATTCTCATATTTAAATGCTTGACAAATAGTATGAAAATCATTCAAATGATTATATGGGTCCTCATTTTCTAGGCCATAGAATGTTGGGAGACAATTTAGCACACTAGGTTTTAGTTCAAAACTCCTAACAGCTACATTTGGGTATCTTATACATGATGTGCTCAAATTAGCTAAGGGACTGAAGTAGTCCTTAAATGGCCTCTCCTGTTGTGCTTATAAATCCATTCCAAATTTATTTTTAATGTGCTTGTGTGTGCGAAGTGTTTTTTCTACTTCAAGATCTATAGGTTCAAGATTAGGTAATAATAACCTACGACCATGCACGCAAAACAAATAAAATAAAAATAAAAATGGGAACAAAACAAATAAAAATAAAGAAGAAGGAGAAATTACGATACTAACATTATTGCGCTATTACAACATTTCTATAAAAACACATTAAAACAAATACGTGAAATAAATTAACTAAAAATACATTAATAAAATAAACAAAAATTTAAAAAACATTACAAAGAAAAATAAAAAAATAACTTGAAAATTAAATTACAGAAATTTAAAGAAGAGAAAAGAAAAGAAATACTAACCTTTAAATGTAGATTCACTTTTTTTCTTTTTTTCTTTTTTTCTTTTTTTTTAATTAAAAAAATTACAAGAAAACAATTAAAAGAAATTATTCACAAAAATTAATTCTAGGAATTAAAATTACTTACCTCCCCGGCAACGGCGCCAAAAACTTATTGTGCAAATTTTAATGTACTCGCAAGCGCACGAATCTATTGTAATATTGATTCAATGATGATAGTGTCGATCCCACGAGGAGGTGGATTTTAATTGTGTTTAGAATTAATTTTGTAAATGGATGGTTGGATTTGTGGTGGAAATGATTTGGAATATGCTAAAACTTAAATTAAAATGGCGAGAATAAATTCTAAAATTGGAATTGAAATGACAAGAATAAATTGAAGAGAATTCTATTGAAATGACGTACTTGGGTATCTGGATCCGTATTAACATGCATAATGGGCTAAATAATCCTTATTAATGCCAATTAAATCATGAGGGGGGAATTCACACCTCATGAACTACGCTCTAATCAATATGGTGCTAAGGGTTTATCGTGCCAAATAATAATAACCTTGTATTAGAGGGCCGGTGAAATCAAGGCGGTACTAGACAATATTAGTATTATTTGTCGACAAGAAGTTAAAACATCCACAAAAACTAGAGGGGAAGAGAAAATAAATTTACCAAATAAAGCCCATGACACATGTTGAGACTTCACTTTCAACCCAAGCTTGAAAGGAAATTAACTACTCATAATTGAACTAGGGGCAAAATGGGAATTTATCATGCAATGTTTTATTTTCTAATTCTAGGCATGTAATCTTTGCACTAAATGATTTATTTTCATTTTTAAGTTCTATAATCTTCTTTTTAAGACATATATTCTTTTTACCAATCTTCATCAGCTCATCATGCAAATCCTTAAAGGCATCATGTAATTTATCATATGTAGGAAGAACACTTACCTCATCAAGTTCATCACATGATTCTTCCCCAAAGGCCATGAGAGCTAAAGTTTTCATTTCTTGTTGTTCATCATCATCACTTGTTTCCTCATCGCTATCATCCCATGTGGCCACCATAGCTTTCTTCTTGAGTTTGTTGAGAAGAGGGTATTCTGGTTGTATGTGTCCAGGCTTCTTGCATTCATAACAAGTGATTGACTCATTTTTCTCCTTCTTATTGTTGTAGCCTCTGAACTTTCTCTACTCATTATTCTTTTTGTAAAAATTTTCTGAATTTTCTAGCCAACATTGCCAACTCCTCATCATCCATTTCGCTTTCCTCATCACTCTCACGCTTTGAAGCCTTGAGAGCAATGTTTTTCTTCTTTTCCTCATGCCCTTTTTCAGCTGCCTTCATATGAAATGAGAGAACCAATTAAATCATCAATAGGTAATACATTTAAGTCTTTGACTTCCTCAATGGCAGTCCTTTTTTGTCTCCATTCCTTAGGTAGCGACCTAATGATTTTCTTAACTTTCTCGCTATTTGAAAAGGTCTTTCCTAGGGCTCCTAGAGTGTTCACTATGTCCGTAAATCTAGTATACACAGAGTGCATATTCTTATTTTATTCCATTTGGAATAATTCATATTGTCGGGTGTACCTATATACTTTAGATTCTTTCACTTTGTTTGTGCCACTCTATGAAACTCTTTCTTATCTAGTGCACAAAACAAGACATTCATGGCCTTGGAATTTAGAGAAGCTTTTCTCTTTTCGAATTCATTCCATTCCCGTGAAGGTTTTGGAATATCTTCCCCGACTTTATTTTTAGTCAAAGGCATGAAAGGACCATCATTAACGATTTCCCAAATTTCATAATCTAAGGCTTGCAAGTAAATTTTTATCCTAGTTTTCCAATATGGGTAATTGTTTCTATCAAAGTAAGGTGGTCTAGTGGTGGACTGTCCTTCCCTAAATGTGGAATCATTTTGAGTTGCCATTGATCTTGAGCTCTAGACAGTTAAGTTTAAATAAGAGCACCTTGCTCTGATACCAAATGAAATATAAGTGTGCAACCCAAGAGGGGGGATGAATTGGAATTTTAAAAATTATCCTAGCAAATCCACACAACAAGCAATCTAATGTCTTAATAAAAATTGAAAGCAATAAGTTCAATAAAAGCACAATAACTAATGAGTAAGGGAGAAGAAAAATAAACACACGAATTTTTACGTGGTTCGGCAATCCCCGCCTACGTCCACGCCTCCAAGCGATCCAAGCTTGAGGATTTCACTATCCAAGCCTTTCCAAGGTTTCAACCATTTACAATTGACTTCAAGGTGTCAATGAACCTTTACAACAAAGAGATTATCTCCCAATCCCTTCACTCAAGTGTCACACACACTCAAACTCTTACAATTGAGATGAAGAAATGAAAGTTACAATAAAACTCACTCAAATAGTAGATATTCAAAAATGAAGAACAATAAATGATTCAATGTTTTGTGTTTTGCAAATTGAAAGCTCAAGATATCTCGTGTGCTTTTTTTTTATGCTTGTTGGAGAGCTTGAAAATGAGTTGGATTTGAGTTTTTATAGTGTGAGCTCAAAAACTAGTCGTTATGCACATTTTGGTCATAACCGGCTTGCCGTTTAGGAATCCGATAAGCCGCTTTTATGTTACCGTTAAGGCAAAAATTTAAATTTTAGAATATCCGGCCTACCACTTTTCATATCTGGTAAGCCGCTTGCTACAGCGACTGCTACAGTGAAATATTTCCTAAATTTATAGTTTGACCCTAAAACTTTATAAAATTATGTTATGGCCAAAAACGTTATGAAAATTTGTAAATAGGTCCAATTTCAGGATTTTAAATAATGTTTTGTCAATCCCAAAACTTTTTGAAATTATGATTTCGCCCAAACTGTGTGAAATTAGAGAATGACCCAAAAATATTTAAATAGGTCCAAATCCGAAATTTAAAACATTATCAAAGATTTTAAAATACTTTCATTTTAGTCCAAAATGCTTTAATTCCATAACATCATTTTCTTATTATAAAAGTACAATTCATAAATCTTTGCTTAATCAATACATGTGGTTTGTTATTATCAAAATCAATATTTATAGCCATATAGGCTAACAATTACCTCTGATCGTCCCTTTCCTTTATGGGTGTCAATGAATATAGTGCTTCCTATGATATTGCCTGTGCGGGGTAACACTATATTACCGATTAAGAACTGCTCCAAAACTCTTGTATCTGTTTAGCCATAGCATAACTCAATGACTTCCCACAATGGACTTAATACCCAACAAAAAAAAGGGATTTTGAAAGCTATTGATGTTCCATATGCGACCGATTTATGCCCTCTTTCTAAAATCGATTTAGCATCTCCTCTAAGCTACAATCGATGTTCCTTTGACCGGTGGTAATGCACTTATTTATTGTTGATAGAACCGATACTTGACTGACTCATTGGGGTTGGTTTTGTTTGCCCAACAATGGATGCCTGGCAATGGGAAACATGAATTCATCCTTGGTATGCGTACAATTGGGCTTCCTCTTGGACATGTTGAAACCTCTTCAATTGATAAGCCATTCATTAGGTATCTTAATGTCAAATATATAGTGAGCACATTCAATGGTTAAAGGGTCACCATTCACATAAAACCAAGAATGAGAGGTTGAGCAATGAGCACAATCGTACCTTTGCAACTTGGCTTAATAAGAAGGTTAATAATATATATTCCCTTACATATTTTTTTTTAGTAAATCCATTATAATGTTTATACAATTATTCATTCAATACAGTCATTATTATGTAGGTGTATGAGACGATAGATGATGATGAACATGTCTCAGGCACCTTGAGGTGATTATCTTAAAGACCCCATCCTTTTTTAGTTAAGTATCCAAGATATAACATCAACCAATATCATTTCCATAAAGTAGTGGAGTTAGTCTTATTGCAGCAACTTTGCAAGTAACAAGTGCGAAGGATAAAAATCCTATCCTTGGTGACATGTCTTACTATGGAGTTGTTAACGAAATATGGGACCTTGACTACCATATGTTTAGAATCTCTTTGGTCAAGTGTGATTGGGTTCAGAATAATAGGGGTGTCAAAATTAATGAATTTGGCTTCACTTTAGTGGACTTAAATCACTTGGGTCATAAATCAGGCCCATTTATTTTGCTTCTCAAGCAATATAGGTCTTTTATGCCACTGATCAACTTGATAAAAGATGGTTAGTTGTATGTCATATGCATCGTAGAGGAGTTCTAAAAAAGACAAGTGTCAATCACTAGCTAGTTACCAAATATTGAAAATTTAAATGATGAGGACAAATATGCAAAAGATGGCAAGCATGCCATTTGGATTGATGCTTGAAAAAACAATTGACATTCACTATTTGTATGCCTTATAACATTCTTGTGTTACATTATCTTTTATTATTATATGTTCCTTGTATTGACTTTGAATGATTGTTTTTCATTATTTATACTTTATGTAATGTTCTAATACTAAACATTGATTTATTGCAGGAGTACCCTTATAGATAAAGGAAAAGGACTTACCGATGAACACTCTAATGAAGAAAGTAATGAAGAGGTTCCTAATGAAAATAATTCAAGTAATAAAGAGGTTCTTGATGAGGTTCCGATGAGTTTCCTAATTCAGAGGATGAAAATGATGTTCCAAAGAGTAGTTCCACTACGATAGGACCAACTAAAAACTCTGGCAGGATAAGGACGAGTGGTAGGAAGTTTATAGTCAGGTACAATGGGTTGGGTGTAATTGTTGGCACTAAGGCTACTGAATTAGCAAGTTTTCTGGGCTTTTGGATTGTACTTCTATTTTGGATATTAACCAAGAATGCTAAAAAGTTACTCCAGATTTAAAGAGTCGTTTGTGGGAGTTTATCAAGGTAAAATGATTATCTATTTTTATATGTCAAAATTGAATATTGTATATATTAAACTATTTGATTATTATACTATGTATTTTTCTCAGGAACGTTTTATTGTTCATCGAAACAGTAAGAAGCAAGTTTTTCAAGCACTTGGCAGTGCATTCAAAAACTTTAAGTACCTCAACCACATTTTCAGTACAGTCATATTCCTCAAAATGTTTGGGATAAATTTGTGAATTCTAGATTGTCCACTAAGTTATATTATAAACCATCTTTAAATCTAATTAAAGACTGTTTTATGCAGAGAATTAGGCATCAACAGCAAAATGAGAGAGCTAAGAACAAGTGGAACCATCGCTTAAGTAGAAAAAGGATATGTTAGATTTCTTGATGAAATTGTATAGATACAAACTTGACCATTCTTGCGTAGCTATTGGTACATAGATGGTTGGTTTGATGATGAAATATTGGTAACCTTTTTGGATTATTGCTTAGAATTCATAGTTTGTTTATTTAAATACTAGTTGTAATATTATTATTTTTTAAAATTATAGTGCTCCGAAACTGGACTTGTTGAAACTGAAGCTGACACGAGTGTAGCATGGAAGCGTGCTCGGAAGATGAGGAATGGTGAATATGACCCTGATAAGTAATAATGAGTCTTTTTTCAATTGGGTTATGTTGAAAATAATTTGATATTCATCATTATGATTATTATACTATTAGGATGCACTGGAGGAGAAAACTAAAAGAGGAGAATTTAAGGCTGATGCAAGAAATGATGTACTTTGACACCCCAAACAATTCATTTTAGATGTGACAAGAGAGACTGAACGTACTAGAGAGGTTAGAAAAGCAGGAAGCAGAGTTGAGTGATCTGAAGAAGAAAATTAAAAAGAAAATTCGTCATTCAAATGTTGGAAGCTCAAACTTTCCATTAGATAAGCAAACAATTGAAGATGAAGAAATGATTGTTTGTAATAAGGAATTAAAGTTAAAAAAAGACTTAAATGTTTGATTTTAGACAATTTTATCCTTAATTAAGACCTAATTATAATCTTTCTTTTGTTTATTTTTATGCTTATTAGTCACTCGGCATGACAAGGAATGGATCACCTGCAAAGAAGAAGCATGAAACACTAACAAATAAAAGGCCATCACCAAAAAAGAAGAATGAATCACTAAAGAAGCAAGTGATTGTTGATTGTCCTAGAGACAAACCAAGCAGTCCAAAGGAAAGGCAATCACAAAGGAAAAAGGAATCACCAAAGAAACAAGTGACTATTGATTGTTTTAGAGACAAACTAGACAGTCTAAAGAAAAGGCAATCACCAAGAAAGAAGGAATCACCAAAGAAGCAAGTGACTATTGATTATCCTAGAGACAAACCAGGCAGTCTAAAGAAAAGGCAATCACCAAGAAAGAAGAAGGAATCACCAAAGAAACCTCACAAGAAACCAAGAATGATTCTTGGTTGTCCAAGAGACAAACTATGCAGGCCAAAGAAGAAGACATCACCAAAAAAGCCTCAAAAGAAGTAGCTGAAAAAACTAAATGTGAAAGACATTGCCATAGACCACTACCAAAAAGAAGAACAAGGAATTATCACACTATGCATATGAACCGGATTCTTTGTGAAAATTTTGAAATCTTTGTGAAAAAACTTGCCTCAAATGAGTTATTATGTACCTTATCTGTTGGGTGAAGAGGTATATAAGTATCCAACTAAAGCACATATTGGTCTTGATGAATGTCTGATAAGTGCATATTTATTAATTTCTCCATCTTTTTCTTGTTTTGGTCTTAAATATTCTAATTATTTCAGTTCATTTTTAATTTTGTTATTTTGTTAAAATTATATTTTATTGTGTTAATTTTATCTTAGTTTTTATATTTTGTTATTTTAGGCATATTATGGGATTAAAGAGGAATTAAATCAGGACATTAAGGAAAGACATTTGATTGAAAGATCGAGAACTGGAAAGAATTAATGAAATAAAGAATATTTTCCAATTAGAGCTTGTACGGGCCAAGCAAAATTAATCACATGGAGCTAAAGATGAACAAAGGATGCCGATTAACAAGCCGAGCCATCACATGAAAGCAAAATTGGAAAAAAGAGATTGCCATATTTAATCAAGCATGCACATGAGGAACAATGACAATTAAGTGGCTTTGATTTGAAAACCAAAAGTGGCCAGGACGTAAAATAAAGCCTTTTGGCTTTAGGAAATCATGGAGTTCAAACCTTAATTAATAAGGTCGGTGGCTTTAGCATTATAAAAGCCAACCTTTGGCTTTTTTAAAAGAGAATCGGCAACCAAGAGGGTTTGAAGAGGGAGCAGCGCAAGAAGGAAAAACAAGGGAGAAACCGAAAGGAACTTAACTGATGCAAAGTTAGCCACTTGAATTAATCTCCATGATTGGTTTTATCAAATCTCTTTTATTCCCAATTCAATTATGCTAGGCTAGATTTTCTATTTGGTTGAGGGTGAATTCAAAACCCCAAACATGTCATATGATTAATGTTCAATTTCTATCATTCAATTTATTTAATTGAGATTGTTTATATTTTTTCTATAATTAATGTTTATGATTTGATTCTCGTCTTATTTGAGTGGTCAATTAGATAGGACATGAATAAATTATATTGCTATATTAAAATTATTGATCGTAATTGTCTTGATATTTTAATCATTAGTAGCAGGTTGGAATTAGTGATTTCAATTGGAAAACATAACCTAGGTTAAATAATCCGAGCTTGTGTGTTTATTACCTAAATCAACCTAATATCTTTCTCTGGTAAATGCTTCCATTATCTTAAATTTAAAGAGCTTGTTTTAAATTATTTAATGGTTAGAGATTAGGTGAAGAGCTTGTTTTGCCTAACGACACACTAAGGAAAGATTGAGACTAACAGAGCTTATTGTTGTCTCCGGTTGATAGTTTCAATACAAATTGATGATAGAATTGATATATTACGTGCATGTTTGGTGGTGGTAAATGATCTTTTAACCAAAGTTTTCATTATTATTATTTCTTTCTCCTTTAATTAGAGATTTTATTTAATTATTGTTGGTAGTTTTAATTTCTTTATTTCTTACTATTTATTTAAAAATTCATAAAACCCCTTTCTTTATTTATAATTGGCATTTTCTTTAGTTAGATTAATTTATATTATTTTACTACTATTAGAGTTGATAACAAATACAACTAGCATTGTCTTCGTAGGATCGATCCTTATTCGCTCTATACTAGTCATTTATATTAGTAGTACGGTTTTAAACTTTGTGCACCCTAATGACACTACCAAATTTTTGGTGCCATTGATGCGGACTAGCGTCTAGTTTGTTTATTATCACTCATTTTATTTTATTATTTTCACTTTTTTTCTCATTTATTTATTTATTTTAATTAGTTATTTTCTTTCTATATTCCTCATCATTTTTAGAAGTCGATTTTGCCATCCACATTCCACACCCGCAGACAGAGTCAGGTAGCCCAGAACCCAAACTAATGGCTTAGAATAACAACCGAACACTTAAAGAGTTGGCAACTCCTAACTTGGACCAGCAACCCTTATGCATTGAGAATCCAAATCCTTAGGTAAACTTTGAACTCAAGTCTAGGATGATTCATCTTCTTCCTACTTTTCATGGTCTTATAGGAGAGGACCCAAATAAGCGCTTAGAGGAGTTCCATGTGGTATGCTCCACAATGAAACCAGCCAAAGTTTCTGAAGAGCAAGTTAAGCTAATGGCCTTCCCATTCTCTTTAGCGGATTCAGCCAAGGAATGGTTGTATTATCTTCCCTCCGGTACTGTCACTACATGGAATGAGATGCGTTAACTATTTTTGGAGAAATACTTCCCAGCATCAAAAGCTAGCAGCATTCGAAAAGAAATTTGTGGAATTTGACAGTATAATAGAGAGTCGCTCTACGACTATTGGGAACGATTCAAAAAGCTATGTGCCAGCTGTTGAGTGTTAGAAAATACATATTTACAAAGGAGAAAATCGTCATTTTACACTTCAAGTTTTACTAACACCCTTACTTTTATGTATTTAACCTTCTTGTGATTTAATTACGTGTGTTTTATTTTAATTAAATATTTTATGTATTTTAGGGGCATTATAGTCATTTCACAATAAACGAGAGATCAGACGGTAAAATGGACATCACTTTTGAACTCAGGATGGTCGAAAACCTTAGGAGGAGTATAAAAGGAAAAATGACACTACTCACATGTACGGTACTATTCACGCGTACGGTACTGTTTACGCTACTGTTCACGACACTGTTCACATAGACGGATCGATGACGTGGCATTGACCGATGATGTGGCATTGACTAATGAGGTGTCACGATCCTGTTGGACTAAAATTCTTATGTACTGTTGATGGTGACGTGGCAGCATATCAGTGGACGAAAAATCTCGCGTACGGTACATGCATCACACAGGATTATTTTCAACCAAACCGCATTACTATTCAACCCGGGTCAAACCGTGTTACTGTTCATCCACGTGGTCAAACCGCGTACTGTTGACTGATGACGTGGCGCAATCCTAAGTGTCCAAACTATTTTTAATCCGATGGCCATGATTTACTCCATGTATCTATAAAAAGGGGGCCTCTCCCCCTAATTTGAGATCTCTGAATCCATTTTTGGGATTCATTTTCTGTAATTCCTTCTCCATCTTGTATTTTCTTCATATTTTAATAAATTCCCATTTTGCCCCTAGTTCAATTATGAGTGGCTAATTTTCTTTCAAGCTTGGGTGGAAGGTGAAGTCTCAACATGTGTCATGGGCTTTATTTGGTAAATTTATTTTCTCTTCCCCTCTAGTTTTTGTGGATGTTTTGACTTCTCGTCGACAAATAATACTAATCTTGTCTAGTACCGCCTTGGTTTCACCGGCTCTCTAGTACAAGGTTATTATTATTTGGCACGATAAGCCCTTAGCACCATATTGATTAGAGCGTGGTTCATGAGGTGTGGATTCCCCCCTCATGATTTAATTGGCATTAATAATGATTATTTAGCCCGTGATGCATGTTAATACGGATCCAGATACCCAAGTACATCATTTCAATAGAATTCTCTCCAATTTATTCTCGCCATTTCAATTCCAATTTTAAAATTTATTCTTGCCATTTTAATTTAAGTTTTAGCATATTCCAAATCATTTCCACCACAAATCCAATCACCCATTTGCAAAATTAATTCTACACACAATTAAAATCCACCTCCTAGTGGCATCAACACTCGTCACCATTGATCTATACTACAATAGATTCGTGCGCTTGCGAGTACATTAAAATTTGCACAACAAGTTTTTAGCACCGTTGCTGGGAGGGTAAGTAATTTTAATTCCTAGAATTAATTTTTGTGAATAATTTCTTTTAATCGTTTTCTTGTAATTTTTTTTATTAAAAAAAGTGAATCTACATTTAAAGGTTAGTATTTCTTTTCTTTTTCTCTTCTTTAAAATTCTGTAATTTAATTTTCAATTTATTTTTCTTTGTAAATTTTGTTTTGTTTTGTTTATCTTATTAATTTATTTTTAGTTAATTTATTTCACGTATTTATTTTTAGTGTGTTTTTATAGAAAGGTTGTAACAGCGCAATAAGGTTAGTATCGTAATTTCTCCCTATTCTTTATTTTTATTTTATTTGTTTTTGCATGCATTGTCGTAGGTCATTATTACCTAATCTTGAACCTATAGGCCTTGAACTTGAGAAAACACTTCGCACACACAAACAAATTTAAAATAAAATGGATTTGCAACCACAGGAGGGGCCATTTAAGGACTATTTTAGTCCCTTAGCTAATTTGAGCACATCATGCATAAGATACCCAAATATAGCTGCTAGGAGTTTTGAATTAAAACCTAGTGTGCTAAATTGTCTCCCCACATTTTATGGCCTAGAAAATGAGGACCCATATAATCATTTGAATGATTTTTATGCCATTTTTCAAACATTTAAATATGAGAATTTTTCAGATGATGATGTTAAACTCATATTATTCCCATTTTCTTTAAAGGATAGAGCTCGTTCATGGTTAAATACTTTGCCTGCTAATAGCATTTCATCATGGGAACAAATGGTAACAAAATTTTTGAATAAATATTTTCCAGTGCATAAAACCAATGCTATTCGCAGGGAAATCTCAGAGTTTACCCAGAGAGAGGATGAGTAGTTTTTCGAAACATGGGAGCGATTCAATGGGCTACTCTTGAAGTGTCCACATCATGGGTATGAGAAATGGCACCAATGCCAATACTCTTTGGAGGGATTATTGCCAAATGTGTAGGAATGGCTAATGGCAACAAGTGGAGGAGAGCTAATGTCAAAAAGTGCATCAGAGATTTGAGAATTCTTCCAGTGACAAGCGGATAATTCCCAACAACGGAGTCGATCGCTCAGAAACACTAAAAGAATTAAAGGAGTGAATGAGGTTTATATTGGCGAGTCAACTTCGGGAATCAAAGAAGTTAAGGAGATGGTTGAAGGTCTTGCTCGACAAATAGCATCGTTATCGACTGCTAAATCAACAGAACCACATGACCATGACTCATACTCAGATCAAGCCAATGCTATAGGTGTAATGAGAAAGCCATCGAATTACAACCCATACTCCAGGACATATAACCCTGGATGGAGAGACCACCCCAATTTTTCATGGTCTCAAGGATTCCAACAGAATGGACCAGCAGCTCCAGCTCCACCAATGCAACCAATTCCTCAAGTTCCTCAAGCCTCTCAGCCGCCATTTAGACCATACAATCAGAACCAGAACCACTCTCAACCTAGACCATGGGAGGATGCATTCCAGAATTTAAGAAATGTTACTCACTCCACGATTGAGCAACAGTACCGTACCATTGATGGACTACGAAATGAGTTGAGAGCAGGCTTCAATTCACAAGCCCAATCAGTTTCAAGCCTCGAGAAGATGGTAGGACAACTTGCTTCTTCAGTTCAGACCTTGGCAATGACTGTTGAGAAAGACAAGTTTCCAAGTCAACCAGTGCCTAACCCTAAAGGAGTACATGAAGTAAGTACCAGTTCACCACAGCAGCATGGAGAGGTCAAAGCAGTCATGACCTTGCGAAAAGGAAAAGAAGTCGACAACAAAGTGGAGATGCCGGTGACAAAAGAAAATCAAATTGCACCTGTGAATGTTGAGGACTCACCACCGGAGGAAAAAAAAGAAACCAACCCACGAGAATATGTTCCTAAAGTTCCATTCCCCCAGAGGTTAGCTAAAGGTAAGAAGGGAAAATCCACAGGTGAGATTCTTGAAATCTTTAAACAGGTAAGTGTTAATATCCCTTTACTTGATGCAATTAAACAAGTTCCATCTTATGCCAAGTTTCTTAAAGACCTTTGTACTAAACAGAGAAATATGCATGTTCAAAAGAAGGCATTTTTAACAGAAAACGTTAGTTTTATACTCCAACATAAAATTCCTTTAAAATGCAAAGACCCAGGCTCCCCCACTATCTCATGTAGCATAGAGAACCACACAATTGAGAATGCTTTGTTGGATTTAGGAGCTAGTGTAAATTTGTTACCTTATTCAGTATTTTTGAAACTTGGATTGGGAGAATTACACCCAACTCCAGTGGTGTTACAGCTTGCAAATCGATCCACGAAAATATCTCGTGGTATTGTGGAGGACGTGCTTATCCAGGTAGACAAGTTTTATTTTCCTGTTGATTTCATTATAATTGACACTCAACCAACACAGGACTTAAGGAAGCACATCCCCATTATTCTAGGCCGACCTTTCTTGGTAACTGCGGATGCTCACATTCAATGCATGACTGGAAATATGCAATTGTCCTTCGGCAACATGACTATGGAGCTGAACATCTTCAACATTGCCAAACAACCTCACAATGCAGATGATGGAATTGTTGATGTGGATTTAATTGAAGCATTAGTTGATGACACTTTTCTTTCAAACCTTAGTGATGATCCTTTACAAACATGTTTAACTCACTTTAGTTTGGATTTTGATATTGACAGATCGGTTGAAGAGGTCAACGCCCTGCTTGACTCCACACCATCCATGGACACTAATAAATGGAAGTTAAAAGTTGAACAACCAGCACCATCAGAGAAGAAACTCATCCCATCATCAGAATCAACACCGAAACTCGAGCTCAAATCATTACCCAACACTTTGGAATATGCATTTTTGGGAGAAGAAAGTACTCTACCGGTAATCATCTCATCATCCCTAACCGACGAACAAAAAGGTAAGTTGTTGGATGTTTTGAAAGATCACAAAGGGGCATTAGGATGGACTATAGCAGACATAAAAGGTATAAACCCTGTAGACTGCATGCATTATATTCACCTTGATGAAAATGCTAAATCTACTAGGGAAATGCAACATCGGTTAAATCCTAACATGAAAGAAGTTGTTAGAACTGAAGTTCTTAAGCTATCAGACGCAGGTATCATTTACCCCATTTCTGATAGTTCATGGGTCAGTCTTGTACAAGTTGTTCCTAAAAAGTCAGGAGTCACAGTAGTTACGAATGCTAATAATGAATTGATATCCACTAGAGTGACTACAGGATGGCGTGTATGCATTGATTATAGAAAGTTGAATTCTGTCACACGTAAAGATCAATTTCTTTTACCATTTATTGATCAAATGCTTGATAGATTAGCAGACCATGAATTTTATTGCTTTCTAGATGGCTACTCAGGATACAATCAAATCCCCATAGCACCAAAAGATAAAGAGAAAACCACTTTCACTTGCCCTTTTGGCACTTTTGCGTATAGGAGAATGCCATTTGGATTATGTAATGCACCAGCTACATTTCAACGATGCATGTTAAGCATTTTTTCTGATATGGTTGAACGATTTCTTGAAGTCTTTATGGATGATTTTTCTATCTTTGGTGACTCGTTTGATCAATGTTTACATCATCTAACACTAGTTCTGCAGAGATGTATCGAGAAGAACTTAGTTTTAAATTGGGAGAAGTGTCATTTTATGGTAAAACAAAGTATTGTTCTCGGTCACATCATTTCGAGCAAAGGTATTGAGGTTGACAAAGCCAAGGTGGATCTCATTTCTAATCTTCCTCTACCTAAAATAGTCAGAGAAGTAAGATCTTTCCTTGGGCATGCTGGTTTTTATAGATGTTTCATTAAAGATTTTAGCAAAGTTTCTAGACCGTTATGCAATCTGCTTGCTAAGGATGTACATTTTGCCTTTGACGATTTATGTCTTGTTGCGTTTAAAAAATTAAAGCATTTGTTGACGTCATCACCCATCATTCAGCCCCCAAACTGGAGCTTACCATTTGAGCTCATGTGTGATGCATCTGATTATACAGTAGGAGCAGTATTATGATAAAGAGTTAATCAAATTCCCTATGTTATTTACTATACTAGTATGACATTGAATGATGCACAGTTGAACTATTCAACTACTGAAAAAGAAATGCTAGCAGTAGTGTTTGCATTGGAAAAATTTCGGTCTTATCTCATTGGTTGTAAAATAATTATATTTACAGATCATGCTGCTCTGAAATATCTTCTCACAAAGAAAGATGTAAAAGCTAGACTAATTCGGTGGGTGTTACTCTTGCAGGAATTCGACTTGGAATTCAAAGATAAAAAAGGGACAGAAAATGTTGTGGCGGACCATCTCTCTTGTCTACATTTTGACACAATTACAGAGCCATTAATATTGAATGAGTCATTTCCAGATGAACAATTAATGAGTGTGGAAGTATTACCTTGGTATGCTGATATAGTTAATTATCTTGTTACAGGTAAACTTTTAGAGCATTAGACCAAGCAAGACAAGACTAAATTCTTTGCAAAGATAAAGAATTTCTTTTGGGATGACCCGTATTTGTTCAAGTATTGTGCAGATCAAATTATTAGACGATGTGTCCCAGAAAATGAAATTCAGAATATCCTTTCATTCTACCATGAACAAGCTTGTGGAGGCCATTTCAGTGCTAAGAAAACAGCAACTAAAGTTTTACAATGTGGTTTCTATTGGCCAACTATATTTCGAGACGCTTACACTTTCTGTTCTTCATGTGATAGGTGTCAACGAATGAGAAGCATTACAAGAAGGAACATGATGTCATTAAATCCAATTTTAGTGGTTGAGATTTTTTACGTATGGGGTATCGACTTCATGGGACCCTTTCCCCTTTCTTTTGGCCATCAATACATATTGGTTACTGTTGACTACGTATCGAAATGGGTAGAAGCAATTCCATGGAGAACCAATGATCACAAGGTGGTGATAGGATTTTTAAAAAGCAACATTGTTTCACGCTTTGGATTCCCTCAAGCAATAATCAGTGATGGTGGTGCCCACTTTTGTAACAAAGCATTCAAAGCTCTTTTGACAAAGTATTCAATCACACACAAAGTGGCGACTCCGTATAATCCGCAAACCAGTGGCCAAGTTGAGATATCCAATCGCGAAATAAAGCACATATTAGAAAAGACGGTGAGGCCAGACAGAAAAGATTGGTCATTAAGACTTGATGATGCATTATGGGCATATAGAACGGCCTTCAAGACCTCGATTGGGATGTCACCCTACAGGCTAGTGTATGGAAAACCTTGCCACCTACCTGTGGAACTCGAGCATTGTGCGTATTGGGCCATCAAGAAATTCAACTTTGACATGCAGCAAGCCAGCTCAGAAAGAAGATTACAACTGGCAGAACTTGAGGAAATTCGCAATTATGCCTATGAAAATGCCAAGATTTACAAGCACCGAATGAAAGTCTTCCACGACAAGCACATTATGAGAAAATCTTTCACTCCAGGTCAGAAAGTGCTTTTATTCAATTCTCGTTTGCACCTATTCCCAGGTAAGTTACGCTCTCGTTGGTCTGGTTCCTTTATTGTTCATACTGTTTTCCACATGGGGCAATTGAAATTAAGGACCCAAAGAACGGTGTCACGTTTAAAGTTAATGGTCAAAGATTAAAGCCATATCTAGAGTACCAACCACATGGAGAAGACACCGAAATAAATTTGAGTGACCCACCAAATTTGAATTGATTTTTTTTCTTTTCGTTGATTTGATTTTTCTTTCTTTCTTTTTATTATTCTTTTGCTAATTGAAATTGTTTTTGAATAAGTGTGTTTGTTTTACCATTAAGTTTTCTCTTATCATTTTTAATCATGAGTACCATACTTAGATCATTCCTCCTGAACATTCTTAAACCACTTCAACGTGTCAAAACTCATCTCAAAAGGCAGATTCGATTTTGTAAAACACAACGCATTTGGGCTCTACAACCACCAGAGTTAGTAGCCTATGTTGAGGGTTTAGAAAGCCAACTCAGAGACATTGAGAGAAGTGTTTACGACATCCAGTTGGAGCTTGAGGTAAATTCAATAAGAGGACGATTTTAATTTTCTTTGTATGTTTTAATTTGTTTTTCTGTTTGTGTGCTTTAGTTTGTTACCCCGGTGAAGTGGTGGATAACGGTATTCCATGGCAATCAAGTCGGTTAATTCAGTTTTCCATAATAACTGATATTCTGAGGCAAAGGTATGGACAGAAACGAGATTCTAACAAAGCTTCACAAGCGATTCCCTTCACTTCCTCAGAATGCCCTCCTTACGATCTATAAAGCTCGATCCGAACGCATGCGATTACTCATGAGGAATAATATACCTGCTGACATCTGTTGGTTAATCGAGGCTAAAGTACGATCAGCAGGTGAGTTACCTCCAAAATTTATTGCATACATGCCTGGTTGTGGTAAAGGAAATTATGCAAGAAAACGACGAGCTCGAAGAATTTCTGTTGCTTGTCATAAGTGTGCCAGAATGAGTTGCAATAAAAACCCATGTTCTTTAGGAATGGTGTCTGATAACAGGGAAGATAAGATTCAATTCATTAGGGATGGTTTGAATAAGGAGTCATTGGATGATATCCTTTTGTCTCTTGAAACGCATCCTAGTGGATATGTGCAAGGAGCGATTCTCCAGTTATGGTCATTATTCCAGAAAGAGCATGCACGATATAGTCTCGAGAATCTGACTATAAATGACCCTGTTTGCCAGTTTATAAGAAAACTGGATGGGAAGCCTATCCTCGACCCATAGAGGGCGTTCAAGCCGTTTCTTGACGTAAAACCAGAGGAAGATGTGAGCCACAGTCGCAACTACCTGTAAATATCCTTTTACTTTACTGTTATTTTATTTCACTGTTGTTTTAGTGTTTACTTTATTGTCTTTAATAATTTTGTTATTGTTTGCTTTTTCTTTTTTACTGTTTCCTTTTTGACTCGCGAGCCATGTGCTTTACACATTATTTGACGCTGACATGTTACCTCATACACAACTGTGACCCATTGTCACCAAGACTCTTAAATGTAATTTTTCGTCAAGCACTCACAAATTGTTTTTTGAGAAGTATCCCAATGGCAGCTACTCCCAATAGACAATTAAAAAATATTTGTGTGCTTTCTGGATTTTCTTTTGTTTTGAAGTCGTGGAGGCAGCCATAGATCTTGGTCGAAGCATAGCAGCGAGACAATTACACTTGGTGTATGGAGGAGGTAACCGAGGGTTATAAAAAATGGTCTCAAAAGCAGCTTTTATCAAAGGAAGTCAAGTGTTAGGCATCATCCCAAGAGCCCTAAAATCATTGGGCAGTTCGTCTGACTCATCAACTGGAGAAAAGTTAGTCGTCTCAGGTATGCAAGAAAGAATAACTGAAATGCTTAATCATGCTGATGCTTTTATTTTCCTTCCAGGAGATCTTGCAACACTCGAGGCACTTATCATACTAGCATCTTGGGCCCATCTGCACATCCACCAGAAACCCATCGGTTTGTTAAATGTCAATAACTTTTATGATAGATTTATCGCATTTCTTAACCATGCAATAAAAAACTATTTCATTCCCTCTAATGCGAAAAAACTCTTTATTTGTGCTCACACTGCTAATGAGCTATTTGATCTGTTACAAGCTTATAGACCAGAGCCAGACCCCTGGACCTTTGTGTTGGAGCGTCCAAATAATGATGGTAACAGTAGCAGCAGTAAGAAGTACAAATTAGATTTAACTCTCCGCCTGTAAATATTTTTTTATGTGTTGCACCACCCAGGTAATGTCTTCTAAACTCTACTTCTTTCCTTTAAAACATTGAGGACAATGTTTTGTTCTAGTTGAGGGGAGGGAATAGTTGACAATTGTGGAATCTTGGTTAAGTTTTTACTAATTTTTTTTTGTAGAAACTATCTGTTGCTAACGTTTTGAGTCGAAGATGGCTGAATATGAAGTGTAGTGCCTCTAGAAACGCATCTTCTAAGTAAAAAAAAAATATTTTCTTTTTCTATCATTTTAAGTGTACTTTTTCTAATTAGTTTTTCTAGATCATTTTCAAATTTCTGCATGCATATTTTCCTTTCATGCTTAGAATAGGCTGGGGGGTAAAATGTTGTTTAAAAAAATTGTGTGATTTGTTTTAACATTGAATGACATGATTAATTTCAAATTTTAGTATTTGTATTATCTTTGGTCCTAAGTGATATTATACTATGTTTACTATTCTACATGTTGATGTTGGAGACAAATATGAGTTGCTTGAAAGAATGAACATGTCATAAATAAGTGCCAAGTGAGTTTTTGAGCCTATTATTTTCTTGGAGAGTAACATTTTTGCCCATTATTTATACAGCTTAGCAGTTTATTATTATATACACGATCTCTAGATTTCTTTTGAGTTAACCCTAAAAAAAATTATAAAATTAAAAAAAAAAGAAAAAGAAAAAAATGTGTGTTGCTACATTGGGAGGACCCATCTAACTAGTAGATATGGATGATTATTTAGAACCCTAAAAGACGATGGAAAGGCCATCTTTGATCCGTTTGAGCCTTTCTAGCCATCCATTTTATTAAATATTCATAGTTAACCCTTTTGAGCCTTTAAAAAAAAAACATTTTCTTTGTCAACTTATCATCTTGACCCACTCCGATTTGGAGTAGTACCCGATGTCTTATAAGTTCCATCACCTATTTATGTTTGAGAAAATGTAAATAATCATTTTTTTTCAGTGAAGTTATGCCAAATAAAAAAAAACAAAACAAAACAAAAGTTGTTGTTTCAAAAGAATAAAAATAACAATAATAGGTGAAATCCACCTTGCAACTTTCAAAAAAAAAATTCTGCATTTTTCTCAAGCATACACTTTGTTTTCCTTATTTTCCTTCTTTGTTAGCCATGTCCCTAACCTACGTTACATCCTAATAAAAGTCCTTCTTGATTTTAGGGAACTATATTTTGAAGTAGAAGCTAGTTATATGGGCTAAAAAGATGTAGTGGTGCATAATAATAATAATAATAAAAAAGATAAATAATTGGGTTGACTAGTATTTTTGTTTGATTTTATATCGTATTATTTCTAAGCTGAGGGCATATTTCTTTCATCTTGGTGAGAGCATGTGATATCACTTCTTTATTATTTTCTCTCTCAAGTACCATTCATTGTGAGAGTATCACTACTTCCAGTGAGATTTTGGGGTTTGACATGTCATTCTTGAAAATAGCTATAACAAAGTCTACTGCGCTGATTCATATGGATTGTTGATGTGGGTGAGATGTTGCTTTAGACTGGAGATAATGCTTATACTTTTATTTGATTGCTATCATTAATCTGATTGAATAAACATGAGTGTTTCTAAAAAAAATCATTTTGAATTTGAATTTGGTTTTCGCTTTATTTACTAGGGACTAGCAATAAGCTGGTTGGGAGGTGTGTTGAGTGTTAGAAAATGTATATTTATAAAGGAGAAAATTGTCATTTTACACTTCAAGTTTTACTAACACCCTTACTTTTATGTATTTAACCTTCTTGTGATTTAATTACGTGTGTTTTATTTTAATTAAATATTTTATGTATTTTAGGGGCATTATAGTCATTTCACAATAAATGAGAGATCAGACGGCAAAGCGGACATCAGTTTTGAACTCAGGACGGTCGAAAACCTTAGGAGGAGCATAAAAGGAAAAATGACACTATTCACATATACGATACTATTCACGCGTACTGTACTATCTACGCTACTGTTCACGACATTGTTCACATAGACGGATCGATGACATGGCATTGACTGATGATGTGGCATTGACTAATGAGGTGTCACGATCCTGTTGGACTAAAATTCTTATGTACTTTTGATGGTGACGTGACAGCATATCAGTGGACGAAAAATCTCGCGTACGGTACATGCATCACACAGGATTATTTTCAACCAAACCATGTTACTGTTCAACCCGGGTCAAACCGTGTTACTGTTCATCCGCGTGGTCAAACCGCGTATTGTTGACTGATGACGTGGCGCAATCTTGAGCGTCCAAACTGTTTTTAATCCGATAGCCATGATTTACTCCATGTATCTATAAAAAGGGGGCCTCTCCCCCCTAATTTGAGGTCTCTGAATCCATTTTTGGGATTCGTTTTCTGTAATTCCTTCTTCATCTTGTATTTTCTTCGTATTTTAATAAATTTCCATTTTGTCCCTAGTTCAATTATGAGTGGCTAATTTTCTTTCAAGCTTAGGTTGAAGGTGAAGTCTCAACATGTGTTATGGGCTTTATTTGGTAAATTTATTTTCTCTTCCCCTCTAGTTTTTGTGGATGTTTTGACTTCTCGTCGACAAATAATACTAATCTTTTCTAGTACCGCATTGGTTTCACTGGCCCTCTAGTACAAGGTTATTATTATTTGGCACGATAAGCCCTTAGCACCATATTGATTAGAGCGTGGTTCATGAGGTGTGGATTTTCCCCTCATGATTTAATTGGCATTAATAAGAATTATTTAGCCCATGATGCATGTTGACACGGATTCAGATACCCAAGTACATCATTTCAATAGAATTCTCTCCAATTTATTCTCGCCATTTAAATTCCAATTTTAGAATTTATTCTTGCCATTTTAATTTAAGTTTTAGCATATTCCAAATCATTTCCACCACAAATCCAATCACCCATTTGCAAAATTAATTCTACACACAATTAAAATCCACCTCCTCGTGGGATCGACACCTGTCACCATTGATTTATACTACAATAGATTCGTGCGCTTGCGAGTACATTAAAATTTGCACAACACCAGCTGCCCCACACCATTAAATAAGTGATCAACTCCTTCATTACCGGATAACTCAAAAAAATCCTGCACTAAGGTATTAATTTCATCTATGGCAAAGACAAAATGTACATCACTGGGATACCTCATTGTCTTAAAGATATTAAAACGGATCAGTTCACCATCAAATTCCATTGTAAGGGTCCATCATGAACATCAATCTTGATAAAGTTGGATGATGAGGTAGAGGAAGCTATGGCAATCTTAGATGGAGCAGTCCCATTAGGCACCCAAGGATATAATGTTTCTTACCTTGAATTTCCTTTATTAAACGAGACACTTTTACCTTCAGTTGTATAGGGTGAGAATTTATGTACTTGGGTGAGAATAAAACACTTCTAGTCATAATCCTCACTCCAGTTCAACAAGCAAAGTTAATTAGAGTGCTTCGGGATCACAAGATGGCGATTGGTTGGACCATTGCCGACATTAAGGGAATTAGTCCTTCCATATGTATGCATTGCATTTTGCTAGAGGAAGGGTCTAGACCAACAAGAGATGCACAATGCCGCCTTAATCCACCAATGATGGAAGTCGTAAAAAAGAGATACTAAAACTCCTTAATGGGGGGATTATCTATCCAATTTCTGATAGTAAATGGTAAGTCATGTGCAGGTAGTTCCAAAAAAATCAGGCATTACATTGGTCAAGAATAAAAAAAATGAGATAATGCCAACAAGAGTTAAGTGATTTCACACTAGGTGGAGAGTTTACATTGACTATCGTAAACTGAACGCAGCCACTCGCAAAGATCATTTTCCTTTGCCATTCATTGATCAAATGCTTGAAAGGTTAAGTGTGGGACGAGTCTTTTCAGTATCAATTCTTACTAATTCAGCTTTAAGTTTTCTGATCTCTGCGTCTTTCTTGTTAAACTCTGGACCCCAGATATGGTTATTAATCATTCGTCTGAGATCGACATTTAACTAAGAAATACGGTCATGTAGATGTATGTACATCTAATCAAGACGACGACTGATTGAATCAACTTTAGTTTCAGTCTAGGAGACTTGACTGGCAACTCGATTAATTTTCTTTTCGAGTTGTTTGAGAGTTTGATTCTGAGCATTGGCATTTCTGGTTTGCCAATTTAAAACAGCTTCATACTGTTTTGGTTCTTCAGGTTGCCCAGAGGCTGTAACTGGGGATTGGACAAAAGGTTTTGAGACAACTCTAGTTTGAGTGTCTGTCTGTTTTTCAAGTGGAGGGAATGACTCTTCATAAGATTGACCTGAAAACATTAGGCATGATCTTATTAGTTGAACAGGAGGTTTGGGATCTGGTGGAGGCTGTGGAGGAAAAGAATTGCAAGATGTTTTTGGATGAGAAGGTTTTTTCTTTTTCTTTTTCTTCCTCCTCATGACTTCCAGTTCATCATCAACGTCCGTATCATCCAAGTAAGGACAATCAGGATTACACATATGGGCTTCAGGAACATCCCATAGAAAATGACCATTGATTTTATAGGGATATACAGGATACCCTTCTGATGAGAAACCATGAATTAGAAGTTTCTTTTCTTGACCAGTTTGGATTGCTGTAATCATAGCAGTGTAAGAAAGCCTTGGAGTTTCTGAAACCGGATTAGTTTCAGGTGTTTGAAAAGACGGTTTGACTTGACCATTTTGTCTTCTTTCAAATGTGGCTTTTGTAGTCTGCACTGGTTCGGAGTTTTGGTGGAAATGCTCATAATTGGTTAGCCATTCAATAGGCATTAGTTTGAGCAATTCTTGTTTCTAGATTTGTTTGGGAATTTGAATGATGGTTAGAATTGTGTCTGTGTCTATGTCTGCAAGGATCATTAGAGCATATAAGGTAGTGTGAGATGTAGGAAGGTCTAGTTCATGATTCGTAATCGATACACTATTTGGTGATGAAGGGTTGCAATCTTTGATGTGGGTGTTTGTTCTACTCCTTGGAGCTGGATCTGAACTTTAAAGGTTGTTGGAAGGTTGGGATCCTCGAGAGAGAGGTTGAAATTTGGGTAAAAGGTTAATAGGACGCTACCAACATGAAGTGTGGTCAGAACAATTCCTATAACAGCATGTTGGTACTGTTTGAATCTAGTGTCCAAAGAGCAATTCTAGCTGTAACAGGTAAACCTTTTCTGCCATGGAGACACATAATCAATCTAATACCGCCAAGATGAAGATGGGTATACCCTTCTCGCTTCCAGTTTGCTACGAGATCTTAGGGTATTTCTAAAGTGACATACTGTTCACTTTGAGAGGCTTGTAAAGCACACTGATCTAGTCTAGAAGACTGAATATACTCTTTTGGTAGTGGTCTCTTTGTGGAGATGAGGGTTCGAATACTTCTAGTGAGAGAAGTTTTTTGTTTGTAGAGGTTGTAGGGACTCATGATGGGGAATTGAGATTCATTGATTTGGGCAGATTCGAGAATATAAGAATATTCGACAAGGTTTTCAATTTTGGAGGCTACATGTTTTTGACATGATCTTAGAAGAGAAAGACTAGAGGAAAGAGAAATATGAGAGGAAGACGATGAAGGAGTTGAGCTTGGAGATGAAGTTGTTTCCATGTTTAGGTAATCTTATTCTAGGAGATCAAATAAAATTATTTAGAATTACTAATGATACCACCTCTTCGTGAAGTGTGGCTATGATACCAGTGGTAAATAGCTTCTCAAAGACAATGCCAAATACACCTTTCATCTCCCTTGCCCTCCAAAGCTCACCAGAGTTCAAACATCCTTTATAAATTTTTGCAAATTTTTTATATAAAAAATAAAATAGAGAATTGTTTTCCCAAATTTTTGGCTGAAGAGCAAATAATAATAAGATCTGAAGTTGCTTTAAATGTGATTTGATAGTGAAATACCTAGGGCCTGGTTGGTATTATTTCTGAATTTCTATTTTTGAAGAACGAAAATGAAAATGAAAATGATATTTTACAGTTGCTAATTTCGAATTTAAGTATGTGTTTGTTATCATTTTCTGCATCCTGTATTTTAAAATTGTAAATAGTAATATGCGTTCAGTAGACACAATTGAAAATAATAAAAATAGTAAATATGTGTTTGGTAGTACCATTTTCAAAAATAATTTTTACTCAACATTTAAGCCATACTTATAGTTAGAATATAATTGTTTAACTAATACATACATAAACATACCATAAATAATTTAAACAAAATAATTATAAAAAATTACATGATGATAAAGTTTTAGTATTAGCATTAATAAAAATACAGTTTTACAATATAATTAAGATATATATTACAACACATATGATTTAAAGAATAATTATAAAAAATTACATGAAAGACATCATGCATTACACATGTAATCATGCCACATTAAAGTTGCAATTCTATCTCTTGTAGCATTCATCTCTGCAACACTTACTAGAGATAAATCAATATTAGTAAATGGGCTACTAGAATCTCTTTCTTCATTGATAACCATATCTTGCACATCAAAATCCTCAAATCAACATTAAAAATTAAATATTACTAAAAAAATAAAAAAATAACATATATCAAATATTAATCAAATTAAAGAAACTGCTCCTATACATACATAGCTTAAACTTTTGGAATTAATCAAATTCAATAAAGAATGAAAGACATTTTAGCAACATGTTATAAATAAAAAATTGAACATATCAAAATCAAATATATTCTACTACAAATTGACCAATTCAAATTAAGACGCTCTTGCAATTTCAAAGTTTTACATCTTCTAAAATCATGAGTTCAAGTTTTAATTATTTACAACAGCATAAAGAAATTGAGTAACCTTGATTGATTGTTTGGGAAAGATATTGGGATGTATGAGTAGATAGATATCTAGACCTTCTAATTGGCTCTACCTCTTATAATTGGGCCTCCGTGAATGCTCAAACGATCAGTTGAAGCTTTAATCACCATTATGCATAAAGATCAACACTTATTGTTTTCTACCTCTTGTAAGGGGATAATCTTGTTGCTATGCCTCTTGTAGCGGAAACAAGAGGTCAAGGTTCGAATCACCCTCACTTCAACCTAGAAGGAGGATTGATTTAATTCAGAGTGGGATGAGTGGGGTGCATGGTAACAAGAAAAAAAATTCTTTGGTACAATGCTATGCAAACATTTCCATATGTTGATTCTATGAACTAGGACAAAGCTTTCCTATGTCAAAAATTTACAGGTTGACGAAAAAGTTAAGTAAAAAAAGGTGAAACATACACAAAAAAAAAAAGAGATTTTGTCGAAACAGTTAGATGATAAATTTTATCAAATCATACTTTCTTTCTTTGTTGTTGTTAATAAACAACCAGGTCTATAAGTTTATGCCTTAGAAGCCTAGCAATAGTCTACAAGCTCTATCATGTGATCTGACATTCATGCATAGCAAAAATAAAAACAATTTATTACAGTTTTATTAATGGAGGGATTCAAACCATAACCACTTAGTGAGTTGGAATTTATTAAATAAAATCGTTGATCATATTGCTTAAATGAAATATGTTGCAGAGATTGTAGACACCATGGCCTAAATTAATATGGTCTATTTACACTTGATTTATCAATTTTTGTAGTGTTTTAAAGGCTATATTTATCTTATATCCAATGATCTTTGTTTCCTTAGTTTATTAATCTATTTCTCATGTAGTTAGATGATGCTTGTTGTAATTCATGTGAAGAAGTTCATGAAGCATATAGGAGAAAAGGATGGACATTGACAAATGTAGATTTGATAGACCATGTTAGGTTTTGAATCCTTTATTTCTCAGACATCATTGTTATTGCAACAACATGCCTATTGTATGGTGACATCTATTTTTTCTTAAAAAATGAATTAACGCTAAAATTATTATTATTGATATGACGTGACGTTGTACTTCTTGTATTACTGTTTGTCTCTGTAGTCTTCAAATTGTTTACACGTTCAATTTGGTTTTATCAATTACTCAGGAAAAGTAAATCTAGTGAGATCTCTCATGTTTACAGTTGTGGTGTTATTAGAAAGACAAAAGATCAGCAAGAAGTTTGTTTCTGCACACAGGCTAACACTTAAAAGGTTAAGAAAAGATTTGTCCTAAATAGTTTTTGAGTGCTCCAAGAGGCACTTTTAGGCTAATTAAGGCAATTTTTTTTTTCTAGAAATTGAATCCTTGCCGCTACTATTTTTCCTTCCAGCATGTCTCTGTTTTTGCTTTTGCTTTTTTCCAAGTCAAATTGCTCATAAGCTTTATCAAAAGTGATAATCATCCTTGTCTATTTGGTTAAGGGAAAAAGACAATTGAACCCCAAAGTTTAAAAAAATGGACGAAAATCCCCTAATGTTTCAAGAAAGACTGATCGGACCTTGTCCATTTGGATGGAATATTCTCTTTTACCGTTTAAATGACGTATTTACCTTTTTGGCTAAGGAAAAAGCACACCTGAATCCTCAACCTTTAGGGAAAGGGACAAACACCCTAAAGCTTAAAAAAAAACTGGCAAATTCTACTCTTACCTTACTTTGGCCTATATAACTTGGACGTTACTTGGATTCCCTCGTACCTTCCACAACACAAGCATCCTTTTCCTTTTTATTGTGATCAAAAGGGCAAATGTGTTATTTAAATAGTGCAAAGTAATGTTCCATACAAATGGGAGTCTACAGTATCCTTTTAAACATTATTGGTATTTTTATGCCCTTTTCCTAATGTTGGGGGTTTGTGTGTCTTTTTTTCTTCGGATTTGGTATTTGATGGATAAGTGTATATCGGCTGGAAACCAGAACTTCCGGGCTACTAGCCCTAAGGACAAACTTCGTTCTGTTGTAGATTTAGTGTCAACAACGCCACGTACTACCCACTAGTATCAGAGCCACACTTAACGAAGAGGTGGTATCATTAGTAATTCGAAATAATCTTATTTGATCTCCTAGAAGAAGATTACCTAAACATGGAAACAACTTCATCTCCAAGCTCAACTCCTTCATCGTCTTCCTCTCATATTTCTCTTTCCTCTAGTCTCTCTCTTCCACGATCATGTAAAAAACATGTAGCCTCCAAAATTGAAAACCTTGTCGAATATTCTTATATTCCTGAATCTGCCCAAATCAATGAATCTCAATTCCCCATCATGAGTCCTTACAACCTCTACGAAAAAAAAAAAAACTTCTCTCACCAGAAGTATTCGAACCCTCATCTCTACAAAAGGACCATTACAAAAAGAGTATATCTAGTCTTCTAGACTAGATCAGTGTGCTTTACAAGCCTCTCAAAGTGAACAATATGTCGCTTTAGAAATACCCTCAGATCTCGTAGCAAAATGTAAATGAGAAGGGTATACCCATCTTCATCTTGGCGGTATTAGATTGATTCTGTCTCTCCATGGCAGAAAATGTTTACCTGTTATAGCCAGAATTGCTCTTCTGGACACCAGGTTCAAACAGTACCAACATGTTATTATAGGAACCGTTCTGACCACACTTCATGCTGGTAGTGTCCTATTAACCTTTTACCCAAATTTCAACCTCTTTCTTGAGGATCCCAACCTTCCAACAACCCTCAAAGTTCAGATCCAGCTCCAAGGAGTAGAACAAACACCCACATCAAAGATTGTAAGCCTTCATCACCAAATAGTGTATCGATTACAGAATCATGCACTAGACCTTCCTACACCTCACACTACCTCAGATGCTTTAATGATCCTTGCCGACACAGACACAATTCCAACCATCATTCAAATTCCCAAACAAATCTAGAAACAAGAATTGCTCAAACTCATGCCTCTTGAATGGCTGACCAATTATGAGCATTTCCACCAAAACTCTGAACCAGTTCAAACCACATAAGCCATGTTTGAAAGAAGACAAAATGGTCAAGTCAAACTGTCTTTTAAAACACCTGAAACTAATCTGGTTTCAGAAACTCCAAGGTTTTCTTACACTGCTATGATTACAACAGTCCAAACTGGTCAAGAAAAGAAACTTCCAATTCATGATTTCTCATCAGAATAGTATCATGTATATCCTGATAAAATCAATGGTCATTTTCTATAGGATGTTCCTGAAGCCCATATGTGTAACCCTGATTGTCCTTGCTTGGATGATACGGATGTTGATGATGAATTGGAAGTCATGAGGAGAAAGAAAAAGAAAAAGAAAAAACTTTCTCATCCAAAAACATCTTGCAACTCTTTTCCTCCACAGCCTCCACCAGATCCCAAACCTCATGTTCAACCAATAAGATCATGTCTAATGTTTTCAGGTCAATCTTATGAAGAGTCATTCCCTCCACTTGAAAAACAGACAAACACTCAAATCAGAGTTGTCTCAAAACCTTTTGTCCAATCTCTAGTTACAGCCTCTGGGCAACCTGAAGAAACAAAACAGTATGAAGCTATTTTAAATTGGCAAACCAAAAATGCCAATGCTCAGAATCAAACTCTCAAACAACTCGGAAAGAAAATTGATCGAGTTGCCAGTCAAGTCTACCAGACTAAAACTAAAGTTGATTCAATCAACCATCGTCTTGATCAGATGTACATACATCTACAGGACCGTATCTCTAAGTTAGATGCCGATCTCAAATGAATGATTAACAATCATATCTGGGGTCCAGAGTTTAACAAGAAAGAAGTAGAGATCTGAAAACTTAAAGCTGAATTAGCAAAAATTGATGCTGAAAAGACTCGTCCCACGCTCTTCACCCAAACACAGTCTATACCTGTGCCTCACCTGTGTTTGAAACCTATTCACCTTTTTATACACCTCCTAGACCTCAACAGCTTGTTTACAACCAGTTCTTTGGATTTTCACATCTTCAACCCACTCCTCAACCAAAGCCTTCTTCACTTAAGAAATCCAAGTCCAAAGTAAAAATTTCAGAACCAAAGTCAAACCAATGGATCAATATCATTATCATATTGTCCAAGACTCATCTTCTGAATCCTCTGAACCAGAAACAATATATGAGTCCAATCCGTCAGAATCAAACCCATCTTCATCTTCCTCATCCACAAACTCAGCCAGTACCTCCACTGACTCTGAATCAGAATATGCGGACATTACGAGCATATTGATGGCAACTAAAACTGAAGATCCCAGTGCTTCAAATTCTACACATATTGTTGAAGACAATTCTTCTGATGATGAGCATAAAGCATCTCACACAGAATTAGTGCCACCAATGCCACCACCAGCTCATGACTACTCAACAAAACCATCTTCGGCATCTTAGTTCACATTTGATGACATTCCCCGTCACAAATGGCCTGTTAGACTTCAAGAATTTGCTGCATGGATTGATCTCCAAGGAACAAAGCCAAATGCTCAATCTCAAGCTGTCCTTCGTGAATTTATGGCCTGATCTATGAGTTCTTTGGGAGATTGGTTAGAAAGCTTGGGAGAATATAGACAACTCCAATTCATGCAATCACCAGTTGGTACAACACTCAATCTCATCCATGAACAATTCATTGGGGAAAAAACATCATCTACCGATGCAGATAGAAAAGAGTACCATTAGAAGCTTGTAAAAAACCTCATCTCAAGATAGAGTGCAAAGATGAAAAGAAGTTTGTTTGTTCGACCAAAAAGAAAAAAACATTTTCAGAAACACTTCCACAGAAAATCATCTTCCAAAAAACCATTCAGGTACTTTAAGAAAAAAGACGTTTCACAGTACATAAAGAAAAAGCATAACCGTTGTTTTATCTGCAAGAAACGCGGTCACTTTGCTTGAAACTGTCCTCACAAGTCTACCAAAGTTGTTCATCTCATACAGCACCTCCAACATTCTTCCCTCTTATCTGAGAACGAAGATGTTGAATCAAACTTTTCTGAACAATCAGAACAAGATGACCAAACTGCTTTCATTATCGCAGAATCTTCAGATTCTGAGGATATTTCAGTCATCTCTACAGTTCAAAATGTCAACCATGTTTCCACCATTCTCATACCTTCACTCAAAATGTCAATCCTTCCTTTCAAGTTTCATAAACTTGTTCCTGTCATTGGGTTTATTGACACTGGTGCAGATACCAGTATGATTGATCCTTCTGTTCTTCCCTCAAACTATTGGGAACCTCATTCAAAGCTTTTCAGAGCAGTTAATGGTGAAACTTTTGAGACCACTTTGATTACCAAAAAACCCATTGGTATTTAATTCTTTCCGAATTGTATAATTTGGAAAAAGATTGTAGCCTCAAAACTCCCTGATAAAGATTTATTCATAGGTTTTGACATTCTACATTTGGTTAAAAACCTATTCCTAACTAGTTCTGGAGTTCGCTACAAACAAATGTTCTTGCCTTATACAGATACATTACGTCTGTATGCACTTTCCGAAACACCAACTCTATACAGTCACGTTTCGCAAAAGTTCTTAGAGTTTTGTCCAGAAAATCATGCACTGTTTCACCATCCTTTAGCACTTTGGAAGAATGCACAATTTTTCATTCATCTTCCTTTCAAGTTCAATGAAGACATAAATCCCACAAAATCTTCTCACCCGGGTATGTCTCCTTCAGATCTCTTGCTTGCTAAGCAAGAATGTTCTCAATTACTCCAATAAGGTCTAATTGAACCTACTGATTCAGATTGGGCTTGCCAAGCCTTCTATGTTGAAAAATAATCTGAATTAGTTTGTGGAAAAAAGAGATTATTTATTGATTACCAGCCACTTAATTCCTTTCTTAAAGATGATAAGTTTCCCCTTCTAAAAATCCAGACCCTGTTTGTTCATCTTTAAGGGGCTCGTATCTTCTCTAACTTTGATTTAAAAGCTGGGTTTTAGCATCTTGGTATTTCACTAGTTGACTGTCACAAAACTGACTTTTGCATTCCAGATGCCCATTATCAATGGACTGTTATGCCCTTTGGTCTTAAAGTTGCACCTTCATTATTTCAAAAGGCCATGACAAAAATCTTTAGTCCTATCCTCCATCATGCTTTGGTCTACATTGACGATATTTTGTTATTTTCCTCTGACCATGAGAGCCACTAGAAGCTCCTTTTAGATTTCTTTCGTATTGTGCAAGCACATGGAATCATGCTTTCCAAAAATAAAAGCAGCATAGGAAATAAATCAATTGACTTTCTTGGCATGGTGATTAAAGATGGCCAGTACCAACCTGGTCTACACATTGCAACTGAATTATTGAAATTTTTGGACACAAATCTCACCAAAAAGCAGATACAACAATTCATCGGGATTGTTAATTATGTTCGTGATTTTATCCCTAAGGTTGCAATCCACATAAGCCATGAGTGCCGTGTTTTCGGGTGGTATCGTGAAAAACTGTTTTCAAATATGATTTTCGAATTTGGTATTTGATGGATAAGTGTATATCGGCTGGAAACCAGAACTTGCGGGCTACTGGCCCTAAGGACAAACTTTGTTATGTTGTAGATCTAGTGTAAATAACGCCACGACACGTTGGGTCTGGGCCTAACTCAGCCCCAAAAGAGCTCTCAAAGGGTGAGGGCTGACCAAAGCTTATAACCAATGCCAGGACCTTGTTTGTAGGCGATGTGGGATTCGCACCACCATTGAGTGATTTGTGCACTTACGCTCCACACATCGTTGGGCCATTGTTGCCCCCTCTCGGGCAAAGGCTCTGATACCACGTTGGGCCTAGGCCTAACTCAGCCCCAAAAGAGCTCTCAAAGGGTGAGGGCTGCCCAGAGCTTATAAGCAATGCCAGGACCTCGCTTGCAGGCGATGTGGGACTGGCACCACCATTGGGTGATTTGTGCACTTACGATGAAATTTTGATTTAGGCATCCTTTACAATTTTAAAGAAGAAAGAGATGGAAAAAATGATAAACTCACAAGTATGAGAAGAAAAATATTAGAGAAAGATGGAGCAAAGTGGTTAAGGTCTAGTATTTTAAGTACCTATGTATCTTGGCCTAGTTAATTATACATTTAAATGGTCATCTAAATGTGAGAACATAAATTTTGATTACTTTGCTATCATTAAATGAATATATGAATGTACAAAAGATAGTCTGTTATAGGTATCTAAGAGATTCATGTAAAATTCCATTGCATTATAAGAATGGTGATGATCTTAAGAGTTTGTTGCTGACTCTGTTTTTCCTTTCATGCTTATTTTTTGCAAGTGACTTATAAAGAGGAGCATATTTCGTTCTTGCACTTCATGACAATTGTTTGTGCTTTAATTGGAGGTAATATTAAATCCACTTATTGTGAAAACAAAAAATCATTCTTCCTCTTTTCGCATTTAGGTTTAATAGAATTCCCATGAGTAGGCAATACATGACAAATGTATTGTATTCAGAATAATTTCCATTCCTCAGATGTGCTAATTCAATCTAATGGCACCTAGCTAGCTATATATCATTAAATTGACATTACAATGTGTTTAGGCATGTTGCATTCCTGAAACAAGCAAGCTAAACTTTGTTTTTCAGTTGTTTTTAAAAGCTTTATCCCCATGCCGTTGAAACCCACACTTAATTTATAATTTCAACTTCCCAAGAAAGTTCTAAATAGATTTAAGCGAAACAAAAGCCTTGCCCCAATATTTAAGAAAACATGAACTAAAGGTATATAGAAGGACACTAGTTCTTGATAAGTTCACTAGTTCTCAAAAGAACTAGTTCTCACAAGAATAAAAATTCTTGATAAGTTCACTAGTTCTCAAAAGAACCAAAGAAAGAATAATCTTTCAAATTCAAAATAACATTCATCTCTAATTATCTTACATGATGAGAACCATCAAGGGAATACCATTAAAAGTTCAAGTGATCCTTTACACATTCATGGAGGCCCAATTACAAGAGTAAGAGCCAAAAAGATGCAAGCTGCTTTAAATGGATTAATTGAGAAAATATGGATTGAAAATTCAATTCAAGATGCAAGACATCTTGAATTGGGCCTAAAGAGAAGAAAAGGCATTGTGGGCATTATTCAAGTTATTGGGCAGCCAAATAAACAATTTGTATCAAATGCATAAAGGTCAAATTCAGAATAAAAAATGTATTGATTGAGCCTGAAGTAATGTGTAAAATATATACCGTTGGAAATATAATTAAGTTATCTTTCCAATAAATTTTATAGAGTTGGATTTGGAGTTCTCTAGAAGGAGTTATGACCAATTCATTACAACTTGTTCAGACTTGGGATTTTCAACGACTCCTTTGTTTTTCAACTTCATTTGTTTATTTTGTTTCAAGTTTGTCAATATGTAAGGTAAGTCTACCATCAATGATGGTGGGCTAACATTAATTTTATCAATGATAGCATTAATTATAGTAGGCTAGGATTAAGTTTGTCAAAGATAGCATTAATTATGGTGGGTTGGTGCAGACTTTTGAAACATCCTTTGACAAACCTACTTGGAGGGTTGTTCCAATGTTTCCATTTGTATTTTTAGGATCTTGGGTTTCTTTTAGCCTATTTAAATTCAGCAACCTTACTATGTAATAATATTAGAGATTAATGTTATTTGAATTTGAAAGATTATTCTTTCTTTGGTTCTTTTAAGAACTAGTGAACTTATCAAGAATTTGTATTCTTGTGGCGTTTCAAATTTAGACTTGTCACTCACCTTCTCATCTATTTCTTGAGTGTGACGTCAATACCATTCTCTATATCTTTGGTTCATATTTTCTTAAGCATTGGGCAAGATTTTGTTTGTCTTAAATCTGTTTAGAACTTTCTTGGAAAGTTGAAACTACAAATTAAGTGTGGGATTAAAAGTTTCATTGTGGGATTTGCATCATTACATAGCAAGGTTGCTGAGTTTAAATAGAATAATAGAAACCCAAGACCCTAAAAATACAAATGAAAACATTGTAACAACCCTCCAAGATAGGTTTGTCAAAGAATGTTTCAAAAGTCTTCACCAATCCACCATTAATAATGCTAGTTATTGACAATCTTAATACTAGCCTACCATAATTAATGCTATCATTGACAAACTTAATGTTAGCCCACCATCATTGATGATAGACTTACCTTACACATTGACAAACTTGAACAAAACAAACGAATGAAGTTGAATAAACAAAAGAGTCATTGGAAATCCCAAGTCTAAACAAGCTGTAATAAATTGGTCATAACTCTTTCTAGAGAACTCTAAATCCAGCTCTATAAATTGCATTGGAAAGTTAACTTAATTATCTTTCCAATGGTATATAGTTTGCACATTACGTTTGGCTCAATCAATACCAGTTATATTCTGAATTTGCCTTTTGTGCATTTAATCCAAATTGTGTATTTTGCTGCCCAATAACTTGAATAATGCCCACAATGCCTTATCTTCTCTCCAAGCCCAATTCATGATGTCTTGCATCTTGAATTGCATTTTCAATCCATATTTTCTCAATTAATCCATTTAAAACAATTTGCATCTTTTTGGCTCTATCTCTTGTAATTAGCACATCCTCCATGAATGTGCAAAGGATCAATTGAAGCTTTAACAGTATTCTCTTGATGGTTCTCCTCACATTCCTTTCTATTATAAATTATACTTTTCCCATGATTCCCATAAAGGTACTATGATTTATAGTCAATTGAATAATCTGGAGACTATAGCAATCTCAATTGATAAGTTTTGATCAGTGCTTGTTCAATGATTCTGCTTACTTTTAGAAACCCCAAAACTTCAACATGCTCCAAATGGGTGTAAACGCCTTGGTTCTGAGTTTTGCATTTATAATGTATGTTGAGTGACAACTTCCAAACCAAGCCAGTAATTGCAAGGATGACTTAGTTCCCTTTTGAATTGTAATTATCAAATTGATAATCATGCTGAGCAAGAAGATTATTAGTGTCGGCGTTTTGATGATGATCAATGGTATTCGTCATAGGTGGTCGTTTTTTAGTTTCCATGTTCGAAACATAGCATTGTCTATAATGTCTGAGAGAGCACATTTGAATTTTATTTTGCGATTTTACAAACTGTATATCTCACAATTTGTCGTCTCTGCTAATGGTTTTCCATTAGGGCTTGAAAACTAGTACATCTCACAATTTGTGTTATCTACTATTCGTTTTAATGTTGGGACTTGAAAACACTACTATGAGCAAAACTTACTATGAGCAAATCCAGTTGATTCTTCAAATTGATAGTATTCTAAAAAGGGAGCCACCCCTACTGCATAGTCTCTCTTACTCATTTCTTTTTCTTTTTTTTGTATCTCTATAACATTATTCACTGAATATTTCTACATTTAATGAATATGAATTGTGATCTACCCTCAACGTTTTTATAATTTAAGGAAATTAGATAAACAAAACATATTGTGAGCCTAGCTTTTTTTTCTCTCTCTTGGGTATGAAAATACAGATGAATAAATTATTTAAACTAAGAACAATGAGCGAACATGACATGTTCACTCATTGTTCTTAATTCATTGTAGATGATTTGTATACTTGGTTATTTGGATTAGTTGTAACTTCCCTAGTTATCACTAATATTTGCATAAGTGCCCCATGATGTATACATGGGTTTTGATCAAGTGAGCAGTGATGCACACAATTTTCCAAATGAAAGTTACTCATGTGGGTCGCTGCTCGTCATAAGGTAAGGATGGTAGTGGTACCTGTTGAGAGTTAGAAAATGTATATTTATAAAGAAAAAAATCGTCATTTTACACTTGAAGTTCCACTAACATTTCTGCTTTTATGTATTTAAGTCTCTTGTCATTTCATTATGTGTGTTGTATTATAATTAAGTATTTTATGTATTTTAGGGGCATCATAATCATTTCACAATGAACGAGAGATTAGACGGCAAAACGGACATCACTTTTGAACTCAAGACAGTCGAAAACCTTAGGAGGAACATAAAAGAAAAAATGTCACTGTTCACATATACGGTATTGTCCATGTTGTTCACGACACTGTTCACATATACGGACGGATGATGTGGCATTGACTGATGAGGTGTCACGATTCCATTAGAGAAAATTCTTATGCACTGTTGATCGGTGACGTGGCAACAAATTAGTGGACCAAAAAATTACGCGTACGGTACATGCATATACACACAATTAGTTTTAACCAAATTGCGTCACTGTTCAAGCTGGTTGACTGTTCAAACCGCGTGGTCAAACTGTGTACTGTTGACTGATGATGTGACCCAATCTTAAGCGTCCAAAATATTTTTTATCCGATGGTCATGATTTACTCAATGTATCTATAAAAACGGGGTCTCTCCCCCCTAATTTGGCATCTCTTAATTCATTTTTTAGCTCCATTTTCTGTAATTCCTTCTCCACCTTGTATTTTCTACGTATTTTAATAAATTTCCATTTTGCCCCTTGTTCAATTATGATTAGCTAATTTTCTTTCAAGCTTGGGTTGAAGGTGAAGTCTCAACATGTGTCATTGGCTTTATTTGGTAAATTTATTTTCTCTTCCCCTCTAATTTTTGTGGATGTTTTGAGCCATACCCTTTTCATTTTCTCAAAAATGAAAGCTTTCCTGATTCTCCCATTTTGGTATCAGAGCCATACCCTTTTCATTTTCTCAAAGTGGTATCATTTAAGTCTTTATTCCTGTTTTGATCTTTAGTCTTCAGGCGCAGAGAGAACTCATCCCTCATGGCTTCTACTTCATCCACTCCAGTTACTCTTTCTTCTACTCTTTCTTTGCCTAAATCTTGCACTTCCCAGACTGCTGATAAAATTGAAAACCTTGTTGAATACTCCTATATTCCCGAATCAGCTCAAATAAGTGAATCCACCTACCCTCTTATTAGCCCTTATCATTTGTACAAACGACCCAACTCCTTTACCCGCAGCATCCGTACCCTTATCTCTACTAAACGACCACACCCTAAAGAATATATCCAGTCTTCTCGTCTGGATCAGTGTGCTCTCAAAGCCACCTCTGCTGAGCAATATGTCACTCTGGAAATTCCTTCAGAGCTCATTTAGCACGATAAGCCCTTAGCACCATATTGATTAGAGTGTGGTTCATAAGGTATGGATACCCCCTCATGATTTAATTGGCACTAATAAGAAATATTTAACCTATGATGCATGTTGATACGAATCCAGATACCCAAGTGCCGCATTTCAATAGAATTCGTTTCAATTTATTCTCGCCATTTTAATTCAAATTTTAGGATAATCTAAGTTACCTTCACGACAAATCCAACCACCCATTTAGAAAATTAATTCTACACTTAATTAAAATTCACCTCCTCGTAGGATCGACACTCGTCACCATTGATCTATACTACTATATATTCGTGCACTTGCGAGTTCAATAAAATTTGGACAACAAGTTTTTGGCGCCATTGTCGGGAAGGTAAGTTATTTTAATTCGTAGAATTAATTTTTGTGAATAATTTCTTTTATTTGTTTCTTATATTTTTTTCTTATTAAAAAAAGGAAAAAAAAGTTAATCTGCATTTAAAGGTAATAATTTCTTTTCTTTTCTTTCTTTATTCTTTACAATTCTGCAATTTAATTTTTAAGTTATTTTTCTTTATAATTTTTTATTTTATTAATTTATTTTTAGTTAATTTATTTCCGTATTATTTTTAAGTGTGTTTTTTTATAGAAATGTTGTAACAGTGTGATAAGGTTAGTACCGTAATTTTTCTTTTTTCTTTATTTTTATTTATTTGTTCCCATTTTTTTGTGTTCTTTGCATGCATGGTCCGAAGGTCATTATTACCTAATCTTGAGCTTATAAACCTTGGAACTTGTAAAAAACACTTCGCACACACAAACAAGTTGTTATTAAAGATAAAAGTGAAATGGATTTGCAACAACAACAAGCACCACTAGAGAGGTGATGTAAGGACTATTTCAGTCCCCTAGCTAATTTGAGCACATTATACATAAGATACCCAAATGTAGCTGCTAGGAGTTTTGAACTAAAACCTAGTGTGCTTAAATTGTCTCCCAACATTCTATGGCCTAGAAAATGAGGACCCATATAATCATTTGAATGATTTTCATGCTGTTTGTCAAACATTTAAATATGAGAATT